>CM057383.1:22315860-22615860 GCA_030015415.1 Cynopterus sphinx | reverse complement strand
GCTGAAGTGGGCCTCCATTCATGCCTCTCCAAACAGGGCCGAGAAAGGATAGAATCGAGAGGAAGGCAGTCCCTCCCACTCAATTAGGGCAATTAGCTCACAGGCCGAGCCTGGGCCAGGCCTGGCTGAATAAGATCCCCCTGCCCCACCGTTTGTTATCTGAGCTGAGCTCACACAAATTAATGAGGAGCAGGAATGAGTAAAGCCAAGGACTGTTGCTGGCAAACACTCTGGGGGCCTAGTCCCTTCCTCCTGTAAGAACAACCCCAGATTACCCCCAACAATAAAATCTGTTAACTTATACAACTTTGCTTAAGAAACAAGCCTGATGGGACGTTGGCAGACTTCCCTGCTGCCAAGCGAGAACTATTGCGGGCAGCCACGAGCTTCTCAGGATTTAAGCCCATGATGGAATGGTAAACGAGGGAGCAGACTGTTTATTCCAGCAGCCAGATTGTCTCTAGCCATAAAGTTCTGTGTTTGGAAAGTTTTTTTCTCCCCGATATATTAAAAAAAAAAAGAAAGAAAGAAAAATGGGAGAAAGGCATGAAGGTGGGGGTACTGAGAAAAGAACATGTTTTGTTATCATTTATTCAAGCTGCTCAAAGAAAAGCAACAACCCACCTGGTTGTGAATGGACTTACTAAACACATAAACTCATTTCAGCATCTCAGAAAGCAGAAAGGAAAGAAAAGGCCAGAAATACCTGGTGGTGAGGGGAGAAACTGGTGGTGGGAGGTGGGAAGGAAGTATTTAACGTAAAGCTTAAGGAATGGGGTTTTAACTAGTTTGGAATTTGAGCTACAAAATTAGGCACACTTCAAATATTGACCCAACATTTATGTCTCTTTACAAACAGGTACATGCTCTCAAAATTAGTGGACCTTAAAAGAACTGAGATGATATCTACACTCATACACCACTTTGAATTTTCTTTTTCTGGCTTATAATAGAACAAGTGGTTTCCTGATCAGCAGCCACTTGCTAAGCAATTGTTGAACCAAAATGATGTTTTGTTTTCTTTCTCCCAAACCCTCCTGACTTAGGTCCAAATAGCCTCAATCTGCAATTCACCTTGACAGTGGAGCAGAGAGAAACTCTAAGTGAAATCTGACCTACAAGGAACCCAGAAATACCGTTTAAAAATGAGAGCCCACCCACATAAACCACAACAGATGAAGGCAGCCAAGGCTGGCCTCCTATTAAATCGGGAAAGCAAGACCAAACCATCTTCTGCCTAGAGCGGAGTTGTGCTTTTCAACAAGGCAGCCAGCTCAGGGCTATAACTCCTCTCTGCTATCACTGGGGCGAGAGTTGCCCCACAAACAATGGAAAGATAGGCTTCCTAGCACTGGGTATTGAAAGGTCTCTGGGAACTAGGTGTGGGTGATTTCTAGAGGCTGCTCTTTGGAGTAATCGCTTGGTGCCTATAGGCCTATACCATGACTACTAAGATGCCTTAAAAGCAGCCCAAGAATGAGGGAGAAAAATAAAACAAAAAAGCCCTGAAATGTATGATGGAACTTAATAGAATTTGATGATGTTTTAGCAAAATAAATGGAGTAGCTTACAACAAACAAAAACCAAACTTTTTATCTTGAAACAATAGCAGCCCTACATGGGAATAGTGCCTCAGCACTCCTGGGCCTGTTCTGGTCCTCAAAACATGGGAAACCAAAAAATTGAAGAAACAGGTATGTTGATGGCAATGGCTCCCACTTAAGAACTGCTTCTGGGCACCAAGCACTGTGCTTTGTGTTTCACAATCTTTCCTTCTTAATTTTTCACCACAATCTGCAAAGTGGGAAATATTATCCTCATTTTTCAGATAAAGAAAACAAACCTCAGAGAAGTAACTCTTCCGAGGTCATCTATGAGACAGACAAAACTAGAATTGAAATCCAGGCCTGCCTGTCTTTAATCCAAATTTTATTTTCTTATTTCTAGTCTATATAATCCAGAGTTCCTACAGAACAAAAGACAAATCATTCTAAAGTCTATTTAAACTGCAAACTCACCATCACCAGAGACCTGTATTCAAGATGCTTAAAGAAATGAAGGTTATTCCTGAAAAAGACTAAGGAAAGCTATGAAGTGGATCTGGAGACAGTGCATCAGGAATATGGGAGTCTGGGTGTCAGGATTTCTATTTACACATTCCATGGCTTCCAGTAGGTCACTGAGTCTCCCTCCCTATGTCCTTCTACTACCTCTAGGAGCAGAGGCACTAGAATCTACCTGTCTCTCTTAAAAGTAAATTAGTTATAAACAATGAAATACTTCTAAACTCTTTAGGAAAAAGTCCACCCAAATCACCAGTTATTACCATATAATCATGTTGTAGTTACCAAGGCTGTCTCCACATATTCTGATCCTCCTCTAGGCAGCATGGTAGGATTTGATCTAGGTGTAGCCATGCATCTTGCCTTAGCCAATGCAGAAGTTGATAAATGTCACTTCCAAGTAGATTTAAGAGCTGCATGATCTACTGGATCCTTTCCTCCTTATGGCATTGACGTGGGAAGAAATGGTGAAACAAAGCCTCCAACAGCTTAACTCTCTGAGTGACTAGAAGAGCAAGGCCTGCCTGTTGACCCTTGATGAGAATGTAGCATGAGTGTAAAGTCATGAGATGTTTGGGCTAGTTTGTTACTGCAGCATAACCTAGGCCAGCTGACAGATATGACCTACATACAAGACCTGTTTCTGGAGAATACTAACACAGGAAACAAGCCTGAAAATAAAGAATTCGAATGAAGAAAATCCATTCATTTAAGAAATAATCATTAAGCACTTATTTTTCTGGCAGGATATGCTGATGTGCTAGAGACACATTATTCCTCTTGAACTAGAAAATCCAAAGGCCATCTTTTATTAGAAAAACAAGCAGTGTTCTTTTAAGGAACTGATTTAAAATTAGAAAAATTTGCCTTTAACAGATATTTTTAAATACCAAATTTGATTTATAGTCTATGAATTTATAGTATATTCCTACAAATCTACCTCTCTAGCACATCGGGCTAGATGCTTTCATTCTCTTTAATTCTCTGTAGTTATTAAATGCAAAAGTATAGCTAACTACCCCTTAAAGAGGGAAAACTTTAATCCAGATGAATTAAAAATATTCTAAGGTGGTAACTATCATTTCTATAGATTTCTGCTAAAGAACAATATTATACCAGGATTTTAAAAAAATAAAACAAAATAAAACCTCCACCCCAAGGGGGAATCAATCTTTATTTCTACTTGGAGCCAAATAAATAAACAACAACCTCATGATTTCCCTATTTAATAAAGTTCATATAAACTCCAGTTTTGTTTGTGAGAAAATGATTGTCTATTGTAATGAGCTTACCCTACAGCTTTACGCTTTTTGCCATCTCCTATGGTCTTACTTTCCAGGCCCACTAAGGTTTTCACATTTCTAAGCAGTGGCATTCCATCTAAGGAACCTAATCATACATGGCATAAAATCTTAGAAAAAACGTTTTAGGACACTTCCTATGTGAGAAAATGTGAAATTCTACAGTCTCATGACTATTTTTTCAAATCTTTTCAATTTTCATAATTGTTTATAGAATCAGATTTGCCTTAAGCTTTTATTCATATCCGACAGCAATTTATGTTTATAAATATATATATCTACATGTCTATATACATACATATATGTATATATATTTAAACACCAAGTAGAAGAGATATGTGGCATTGGAGGCAAGTCTCAGAACAAAGTTAGACAGTGGAGTGGTCAGAAGCAGCATAATACTGGGGAATTCCCCAGTTCGGTTATTGCCCATCTTCGTCTTCCGGGCAAATTCTATCACCTCTCCGCTCCTCTGCCATTTCACTTATAGAACAAGGAGATCAGGCCAGATACTCTGAAATGCCCCTTCTTGTTCATCTGTCCATGTATCTACTACTGAAGCTGCTTCTAGTTTACAAATGTTATTGAGTAAATTAAGTCTGTATATCTAGGATTCTAACAGGGTAGAAATATGTCAGCCAACAGCAAAAAACAAAAACTCAAACATGAAAAGAGTTATGACATCAGAATGGAAAGACTACTAGAGATTTTTCTTCTCTTTTTCTTTCTCAAAATTCACTCAATGTGATTGCTACAATATTTCTACAACTTTATAAATCAATAAAAATTAAATAAATATAACCATCTGTGTTCACAACAATGCTCAACACTTGAGTATAAATCCCTTCTTTAGATAAGTACATAACATTTACTACACACAAATACATATATATGATTATCAATTCCAGTTTTTTCAACAGCAAAATTCTCTTAAACACCACAATTCTTTTTGTCCTATAAACTAGTTGAGCAAACATTTTCATTTTTCATTTGTCTGTTTTGGCACTGTGCCAAGACATGTCTATTGCCACCTTCCACCCTGTCCACTCATGCACACTTGCCTGTAGACATGACAAAGCTGGCATTCTCAGGTTAATACTTATGCCAAAGGTCATAAAAGTCATGTTAAGCAGAAGTGCCCAGGGAATTTGGGTCTCTCTTTATTACCTTATTTTCTCCCATGGTCCAAGTTTGACAACATAATGCGATTACATAATAACTCAGGAAGAAAATTAGACACCATACGGGAAACCCAGGTGAGGCCCGCATGGAGTTACCTGAGTTAGTTATCCTGCTACACTTTAAGTCAGGCAAGAAACAAACTTTTGAGCATTATGGAGCCCTGCAAAGACCTACTCACTTCCCTACCCCATTCCAATCCAACTATAAGCAATCTCTTCCGTGGAGGAAATTCTGCCATTTAGAAAATGGTATTTTTCTCCAATCACACACTGATAGTAACAAATGAATTATTTCAATTTGTAAAAAACTTGGTGGTCCAAAGAACCAAAAGTCAGCTACCCCCTTCTCAGTGCATTCTTGTCTCAAAATGACCTTGAGAAGTACCTTTTTGACCTCTGCTTTAAGGATGCAGATTCTGAATAGCATGTTCTAAATTATCAACACCAAAAACATACCTACAGTCCATAAAGAGAAGTTACGTTTTTAAAATATCTTTCTTTCAAAATATTTGAATAGTTTTTGCACGAATTCTACATCCCACAAAACGTAGGAGCTCACCAGAAAAGCAAGCTCTCCCAGTGGCTCTAAAACCCATGCCTGCAAGATCTCAAATATGGTTGCTGCCAACGCTTCTCTGAAGTTCTCAAAGAGAGAAAATGCAACTGACATGGACCCCCTTCTCCACAGTGAGAATGACTTTGGTATTGACATGCCTCCTCCCACCTCAACAAAATAAAAGTGCAAAAAGCAGAGAGCCAACAGGAGTCCTTGGTAACAGCCAAAAGTGTGAGACAATAGTTTCAGCAGCATTTTTCCTTCTCAGAAGCTTCAATCATTCATCCCATAGTCATTTTAAAGGTGGTTCCTGTTTTCTTCTCCAGCTAGTGATCTAACTTTTATAATAAATAAATAAACAAAAAAAATTTTTTTAAGTCTCTGGTCTTGTCACATTTTAGAACATGCTGGGACTGGGAGATCCTTAAAAAAGACAGGGAACTGTAAAGGGAGGCAATAGCTGGAACAAGAACTACCTGAGAATCCCTGAGACCATGCCCTGTATTGTCCAACATACCATAGCGAATAAGCACCCAGACTCTGGAGTCAAGATAACTAGGTTGTTACCTCAGCTCCGCCACTTACCAGCTGTAATCTTGGGCAATTGGTTTCATCTTTCTATGTCTCCATTTCCTCATTGGTGTAACAGAGATAATAATAGTGCCTTCTTCACGGGGTCACTGTGAAGATTAAATGAGTATTTATAATAGTAACTGGTACAAGGCAACTGCTACATACTAGCTATTATTATCACCAGTTTGGCTAATGTATGTCTTTGGATAAGTCATCACTTCCTCTACTTGAGTTTCCATGTTCAAAATGAAATTAATAATATCCTTATCCACCCAACTTACCTCACAGGGTTGTTGAAAAGCTCAAATAACCCAATTAGCGTGAAAAGTTCTTTGGGATGGAAAAATACTCACAGTAATAGCTGTAATATATTACTTTTCAATATTATATCTCAGTCAATTAAAATTGAGTCCTTCATTTTAAAGAAATCAAAAAGAAAGAGAAAACCAATACTGGATTGACCAGAACTCCACCATGGGCCAAGTTGAGGAGAAGACTGGGAAGGGAATGTGCCAGTCTGATTTTTCCTTCCAACAGTATATTTCAACCCCCCTCTATGGAATGAATCAGGGGGATGTGATGACAAAGGTGCATCACTGTGGCTCTCGGACAGGTCATTTGTGTTTGCTTGGAGAAGGAAGACAATATACTTTTCCTTCAATTTTTTCTTACAAGAGTACTCTGAAATCAGAAATGTTTTCGGTGCTGCTAGTAAATGCTGAGATGGGGAAGGTAATGCAATTTCTAACCCCAATAACTGAGTGTGTGTGTGGGGGGGGGGGGGGGACTGGCAGATGTTTCTGTCAGAAATGCCCAATCCCAATAGCCAGCCAAGCCAAATGATGATTTGGAGTCTAGGCCTCACAAAAGCAAGCCACCAGCTCTCCCCAAATATTGGTTGGACTGAACTGTTGGACTGAAATGACCAGCTGTGTTGATGCCCGGTGAGCATGGTTGGAAGAGACCAGATGCCAAATGAGTCAACACCATTGATATTCCTAGTCAATAATTAAATGCAACTCTCATTTTTTTAATTCTGTCATCCCAATCCTACACACTCTCGACCGTGTAACTCTGTCTTTTCCAAACTGCATCCGCTTTCTCTTTCTCCCTAAAGAGATGTGTCCTGGGCTATCGGCATTATTTCTACTTACATCAGAGCCCACTCCAATGCCCACACAGTCAATGTAGACTTCTGTAATTGGAGTTTTACCTCCATTAAGAAAACTCTTCCCTCTCTTTTTACTTAACTCGCCATGCATGCAAAGACAACTTTAGTATTACATATTTATGAAAATAACAACTGACATTTATTCAGTTTACTCTGAGCTAGACACTGACCTCAATATTTCACATAAATTATCTTAATCTCAAAACACGTTTATGAGGTAAAGACTATTATTATCCCCTTTTACAGATGAACAGACTAAAGCATAGAGATGGCAAATATTGTGCTGATGGCCATATAACATTTATGTGGAATATCTAGTCATTGGTAGAACCAGGATATTAGTCCAGGAAGTCTGATTCACTGAGCCCCAGACTTTAGCAAAGTGCAGCATACTACAAAATACACACATGAGGCCATGTGTCTTCACAATTATACAACCCAAAGTAATTTTATTTCACACTGGCCTCCCTAGAGATGGCAACTCTGGTAGATTTGTCTCAGATTTTTCCAAGGCACACAAGAAAGGACAACTTTACACTCTTTGAACAACACAGGCTCTTCTTAGCTTGATTCCAAGGATCCAGTTTTCACACATTCAACTATGTATAACTATATGAATAGTCCTTCTTGCTGTGTACAAACTTCCAAAAACATAATTACATCTTCCAAGTGGGATGCTATATCTTTGTCAATCAAAATAGAGTCAATGGATGGTCAAGAACTTATTGTTCCTTCCCCTGGGAATATAGTGATGAAAGTAGCACTCATGGACCCTGACCGGATGGAGTTTTTACAGTCTCATAGAGAAGACAGACATTGAGGGAATGACTGTAAATAATTAAGAGATAAATGGCAACAAAGCAAAATGCTCTACAGAAAAATACAGGGTTCTTTTGTGAAAATGGAGGAAAAGAGAGAGGTAGCTAATTTCCTTTAAACCCATGGTATCCTTCTTGGAATCTGAACTGAATGCTTTAAAAATTACCCCAAATCCTGAAATCACTTAATAAATATTTCTGAATCAAAATCCTAGACAAGGGAAATGAGGTAATGCTTGCAAACAAGAGAAACACGTGGCAGTTTCTTTATACTCCCAATATAAAGTTGAAATGAGCTCGAACAGAGAATGACAAGAAATACAGGGCACACTTTGCTGTGGTTATGGCACTAGCCACACTAGCCGGAATGTTTTGGGCCTCACTTTCATGAGGCTTAATACAATCAGGAAAAGCTTAGAAACCCAGCCAGAGTAAATACCCCACCAGAAGCCTGATCAAGGAGAGAACCAAAACCCAACCAGCCTGGGCCCCCTTGCGGTGCCCAGACACACATGTGGAAGGCTCCTGGTGAAAGCCAAAAATGCTGGCCCCCTCTGGGGGCTCCCCACCCTCCACCCCCCACCAATCAACACATTCTTAAAGCAGCCTCAGGCTGCTGAAGCTCATAATCAGACCTGGTTTGGATTGCAAACATCTCTATAATGCCAGTGCTGGCTAACGTGATTAGGTACAGAGCATTAGCCAAAAAGGAAAGAGGGACAAAGAGGTAGAAATACAGGAAGATGGAGAAAAGAAAAGGAGAACGCAGTATGTACAAGGAGAAAAAGGAAGTGGAAAAAAGTCCTGTGATGCTGCCAAAGAGAAAAGTAAAAGTCAAAAGAGCACCTGAATCCAAATTATTGCTTAGCCAAGAGGCCAACCAGGCAATTAACAAATACTGAACAACTACTATGTCCCAGTTTCCCCCACACTGAAGGAAACAGAGATCTAACCCCTGCTTTCATCAAGCTCACAGCCTATCAGAAGGCAAATTCAAAACCATTATGGCCCAATTTTTAAGGCATCCATAAGACTATATTTTTATAACAGATTTTCTGGAGGAGGAAATGAATGAATGGAAATAAACAAATGATAACCCCACTATGGTAGATAATTCTATGTCACCATGGCTAGGCTATGGTGCCCAGTTGTTTGGTCAAACACTAGTCTACATGTCATTACAAAGGTAATTTTTAGATGCAATTAATATTTACAATCAGTTGACTTAAAGCAGACGATCCTTTATAACACAGGCAGGCCCAAGTAGTTGTAGGCCTTAGAAGCAAAGACTAAGGTTTCCCAAAGAAAAAAGAATTATGCCTCAAAACTGCAACAGAGAAATTCTGCCTGAGTTTCTAGTCTGCTGGCCTGTCCTACAAATTTTGGATTTGCCAGCTCTCACAACGGGATGAACTAATTCCTTAAAATCTCTGGATAAAGCTACAGATATAGATATACCTATATAAATAGGATACACACACACACACACACACACACACACACACACACAATCTGAGAAGGAAAGCCAAGAGCCTTGAGCCGTGAGCCCATACCCTACTTGTACAATCCCAAAAGGGTTAATTCCCAACTTCCCCTACCCACCTCCCCTCCCCCCTTGCCGCACTGTAAGTAGCGGGCAATCTTTCCTAATCATTTCCATTTCTATTCCTCTTTAATTCTACCATTTCCCTCTTTGTTTTCATGACCTGTGGGAACCTGAACTCCAGCTGGAGGTAGAGTCTGCCTTTATACTTAAAGCAGATATTTAAGCAATTATCCTGTCACTGGGCCTTGCCTTGCCTCCTCCATATGGGTCGCTCCCAAGTAAGGCATTTGATTTCTCCTTTGTTCCCACTGCACTGAGTAAAATTGTTCCAGAAAGCCTTTGCCCTTAAGCAACATGTCTGAGAAGATGGGGTACACTGGGCTGGGGTCCTTCCATGTTGAAAAAGAGGCAGAGAATGACTAGCTACCAGCCTCTTTGCCTCTGCCCCACCCCTACCTCACCCCCCATGCTGGACAGGCTGTCTCCCAACAGCGGCAGAGTCAAGGAGAGGACTCACAACCATTCACAGACCAGAAGATCAGGCAACAGGAAAGGACAGGGGTGTGAGGAGGAAGTGAACTCTGCCTACTGCGGTGGGCCACAGGTGCACAGCTTTCCTAAGGCCCTGCCGGCCCTGTGTGTGGTTGGAGCCAGGGATCAGGCAGCCACAGGAAATGCAAATAAAGCCCCATCAGGTTTGCTGTGACTTGAAAGTGCCATCACAGAGAGCTCTGGGGTGTCCACAGAGAACCTCTGATATTTGTTTCCTATGGCTGCTATAACAAATTACCACAAACTGGGTCACTTAAAACAACAGAAATTTATTCTCCCACAGTTCTAGAGGGCAGAAGCATTCCTTGGCTTGTGGCCACATCAATCCAGTCTCTGCCTCCACAGTCCCATTGCCTTATCCTCTGTGTTCATGTCAAATCTCTCTCAACCTCTTTCTTTATAGGGACACTTGTGATAGCATTTAGGGCCCATCTGTATAATCAAGAATATCTTCTAATCTCAAAATCCTAACTTAATCACATCTTCAAAGACACGAACATAGAAAGCAATTACATAGGTTCCAGGAATTAGGAAGGAAGGTGGTGGGGTGGGCTTCTCTCCCACCCTAAATTCTTAGATGTTGAGGGGGAACCAGAATCTTCACAGATAAGCAGTGATAAGCTCATTCACAGCCACAGAGTCCAAAGGGAAGAGAGTAAAGTGGTTGGAATTTAACTCCTCTTGTCCGCAAAAAGGAGAATTGGGGTAGAATTAAGTCAAAAGGTTTTACCAAGTTCACCTGATGTGTAAACCTCAGTTCCCAAACCTATCCAAGGTATAATATAATCTCTACCTCATTGGGAGGCTATATGGATATGTATTGAATATTCATCACATGCCAGCTATCCTGGTCAGAACTTCACAAATATTTTCTACTTTAATTCTTAGAGAGATGTATAAGGCAAGTATTGTATCCCTGTTTTATAGATTTTATAAATGGAGACTCAGAGAATTTCTACAATATGCCCAACATCACACTTCCTAAAGTTACTCATACAGACTTGTTTTGCAGAAGGGTCTGACTCCAAATCATAAGGCAATCAGGATGAAGAGAAATTAACTCTGGTCTCATCCCTGGCTGCACAAAAGAATCCCCTTGGGCGCTTATACTATGTAGATGCCCAGCCACCCTGACCAATTGAATCAGCATCTCAGAAGATGCGGCCTTTATATTTGATAGAAGTTCCCCCCAGGTGATCAATATGCAACCAGGGCTGAGAACCAAACACCCTGCTCCAGCCAGAGTACCTGCTCTCTGATTTCCAACTGCCCATTCTCAGTAAGCTCTTCTTGATAGCCTTGATAACTGATCTAACAAGAAACATCCTTCCTTGCTGAGCAAGGAGTGTCCTCAGTTATTCATTTGTTCATTCACTCATTCATTTAATGAATACAAACTCCATGCTGCTTTCTTTCCAGCTCCTAGAACAGTACCTGGCACTTGATAAGTGTTCAGTGAAATCATTATTTTCATTCTGTGTCTACTGTGGGTCAGGCAGTTAGTTATAAATGTTTCTTTGTTATTAAGCCCTTAGATATGTTTCTTTCCCATTTTGTCTAACTCCACTCATTCTGAGTATACCCCTGTGGATCTGTCTCCTGCTCTCCCTATTTCCTGCCTTACCACCTGTGACAGGCTAAACAAAAGTCCCTCAAAAGATATCATCACTGCATTCCCTGAAATCTGTAAATGTTTCCTTTATTGAGAAGTTTCTTTGCAGATAATGATTAAGAATCTTGAGATGAAGACCTTATCCTGAATTATCTGGTGGACTCTTAATGTCATAACAAGAGTCCTTAAAAGAGGCAGAAAAAAGAATAAGAGAAGGCAGAGATTGGAGTGATGTGGCCACTTGCCAATGAATACTCATAGCCACCAGAAGCTGGAAGAGGCAAGGAACAGATCTGCCTCAAGCTCTCAGTGGTAGCATGAGTATGCTGATATCTTCTTTTGGCCCAGTGATAGTGGTTTCGGACTTCTGGCCTCCAGAAATTCTAAGATGGTCTTATGTAGGTAAACTGCTACAGCAGCCACAGGAAATTAATACACCATTCATCCTGACCTTTACTTTATGCCTGTCTCTGGGCTCTGACCACACCCAGTCTGGCCCCCAACACTTTATCCACCATATGCCAGATTATTTCCCACATCATCACTCCAAAGGGACTTCTAATTCACTTGTTCACTCCTGAAGCAAGGGCCTGGATTTCCTTGCTAAGCCAAATGGACCCATTGCCAGACACCAAGTTTAGAGTCTTCAGGATAAGACCTTGGGTAAAGAGAAATGGAATGCAAGATGATCCAAAAGGATCATCAAAATCCACTCCATTGACAGCCCAGCAAGATAGTTCATGCACTGGAGAATGACCAGAATAGAATCATATAGAAACATAACAAACTTGAAAACTAAAGTTAAAATTTGGAAAATATCCACCTTCTCCCACTTTTCCTGTAGCCTCTTCATTTCATTTGTCCCTACAGAGGATCATGGGTCTTCCATCACCTTTAGTGACAGTCCCTCACATTATATAGCACATAGTGCTTTTGCAAAAGATTTCTACAGCCATCACTTCATCTGAGATCCACCCTGCAAGGTAGGTGTGTTACTGCCCTATTTTACAGGAAAGGTTTTAAGACTTACCTGATGTCCAACAGTTTTGACAGTGAATCTAACAGTCTAACACAGTAGCAGGTCTCATGACCCTGAATCCAGAGCTCTATCCAGTTCATTTTACTTCTTGCCTACATGCTTTTGTGGCTTATACATTCAGATATGCAGGACAATACACATCAGTATCCCAAACAGCTCATCCATCTATATACTTCACATAAATTAACTCACTTAATCTTCACAACAGCCCTATGAGGCAGGTAGTATTCATTATCCTATTTATAAATAAGGGAACCCAGGTGAAAGGGAATGCAAAATTTGTCCCAGGTTTTACTGCTGGTCTATGGAAGACTCAGGATTTGAATCCAGGCAATTTAGCCCCAGAGTCTGCGCTCTTAACCCAAAGAAAGCTAATGTAGTACCATAAGAATTTCTTTCTCAGAACTGGAACTCAGCAGAACTATATTAAAAATCAACATTGTTCTAAACACTCTTCAAAATAAAGAACCAGGGGCAAAATGTAACTAGCCCTCTAGAATGAAAGTGGTAGTGCTTTGAAATTCCTATTGAAAACTCTTTCTACCAGATGTATCCATTTGTAATGTTGTCATCATTAGGCACACGTGTTTGGTGTGTGTGTGTGTGTGTGTGTGTGTGTGTGTACACATGCGCATGCACGTGTGCGCACGCCTACATGCTCATGTAGAGCAAGATGAGTGGCAGAACCTCTAGATAGTTCACCAGAAATATTACATCAAGGCTTTCCCGGCACTCCTGCTCCATCAAAGAAACTTTGAGTTTAGAGTCTGAGTGACTTAACAACATTCTATTCTTTATCTCGCTAATGACTGTGATAAATAGCCCAGGGAAATCCTTCTTATTTCTGGGTTGAGAGAAAAATGAAACATCCCTGCCTACATTTCAAACCAGTATAAATAGTAGGACATTTATTATAAGCTAGCTGTATTCTAGACTTATTGTACATGTTTTCAATCTCCTGAAAGTAACGTACTCATCGCCATCATTCCAAGGCCTTACTAGTTATCTTGACCAGGTGGAAGAGGATGCCAGCACTATGCAGAAAGAAACTGAGCCCTCCCAATAAAACTGACAGTCTAGGCCACAGGTCTGATGCATGCTGACAATAGCTGAGAGATGGAGTTGAGGTCTTCCAGTCTAATCATTTTATTGTATAGATGTGAAAACTGAGGTCCCGAAATGAGAAATAATTTATCCAGAATTGCACAACAACATAATACCAGTATATGCTTGTATTGATAGACTAGGAACTTGGAAGAATATGCAGAGAACAACCAGAAAACCTGGGCAATATATAAAAATTATCTGGCACTAGACGTGTTCCAAGACAGGGAAGTATTACAGGACCTAGTCCGAGGGATAAAAAAAATAGCCCAGAGAAGTCAGTCTGGCATTTGAGGCTACTTTTCTCCAGACCCAGTGACACAGCCAACTCCAGGACAACTGGCTAAGATGTGTAAAATATAACAGACCTTTTGACAGGCTGTCTTGCAGATAGGAAAAAAAAAAAAAAAACTTGAGTTCAGAACACAATCCCTGAGTTTTTAGTTGGGACATGAAAGGGATATAACCTTATCCTTAAGGTTGAATAAAATAAACCAGTCTTCACAGGGACCAAGAGCTGAGTTTGAATCATCTATCCCTGATTAGATTAAGGTGATCTTGGATTTCAAAGGGCTCCTAGCTTCCAGTAAGAATTAAATAGATCCTTTCTAGAGCAAGATAGCATTACGCTGAACCTCAAGTTAATTCTAACTTTTTTTTCCCCATGTGCAATACCTGGTACTAAATCAAATTTAACCAGACATATAGCAGAACCCAGATAATGGTTTTAGATACAGACTTTGAAATAACTATGCCTAATATATTTAAGGAATTTAAAGCCAAAATAGAAAGTTCTCATATCAACTGGAAACTACTTTTTAAAAAAATAAAATACACTAAAAAATACAATGAATAAAATTTTAACAACAAATTAACTACAACTGAAAAGTTAATTGTGAATTAAAAAATAAGTAACAAGAAAATGTCCATAACAAAGCACTGAAAGATAAGAGAATGAAAAATAGAGAAAAGATGATATAGTAAATCAAGACATTGCATAAGAAAAGATCTAAGTAATGTAACTATTGTAACACCAAGAGTATTTTCTAAAACTGCTGAAACAAACCAAAAAAAAAAACACAAATTCAATAAGTACTTACTTATAAATGTCAAACAGGATAAATACCTAAAAAAATTTTTAATCATATTTGCTTATCAGGAAGAAAAACTGATCAACAGAAAGAAAATAACATAGAAAAGAAAAAATGCAAAAACAGTCATAGAACTCATATCTGACTTCCCGCAAGAGATAACATAAGTCTGACAGTAATCTAATATTATCTAAAAAGTGCTAAGAAAATAATTGCCATTCTAAAATCCTATACCCAGCTAAAATATCCTTGGAAAAACTATCAGTAAAATTAAGAAATTCTTCACACAAACAAAAACTGAGAGACTTTTTCAGTAGACTTCAACTAAATGTCTCTACATAGAAAAATGATCTCAGATAGAAGCTTAAAGATGCAGGAAGACATGAAGAGTACAGAAAAGGTAACGGTATAAGTAAGAATGAATAGTTACTACAGAAAATAATAATTTTGTTTTATAAGATTTAAAATATTTATAAATTAATTCATGATCACAGCATATAAGTTGAAAGGGGAAAAATATACAATATTTCAGGATCTTTGTTTTAACCAGTAAGTGATGAAATTTCACATTATTTTATACTTGTTATGTCAAGGACGTATATGTAAATGTTTTATGTAACTACTATAATTATCACCTAAAATATAATAACCACAAAAATATAACTAACAAGCTAACAGAAATAGACAGTAAAATAATAAAGAAATAATAAATCCAAAAGAAAGCAAGGAGAGAACATGGAATACTATAGATGAAACAAATATAAAACATATGGTAAGAATGTACATTTAAACTCATATACATACATAAATACATCAAAGACAAGTGGACAAAATGCTCTGATTAAAAGAGAAAGACTATCAGACAGGATAAAAACCCAAAGCTGCAAAAATGTATGGTGACTATAAGTGACACTCATTGAATATAATCACACAAAAAGGTTGGGAAAAAATGAGAAAAGATGTAAATACCAATAAGAACAAACCAGACACTGATAAATTAATATCAAAGAGAGGAGAATTTAAGGCAAAAATCAGTCACTGAAATAAAGAAAGACATTTCACATTAATAAAAATATTCAATTGACCAGAAAACTATATCATTTAAAATTTATTTAGATATTAATATGAACCAGTCACCTGTGGGCTAGGTTCAAAATGATGAGAAAAGAATATCCCTGACTTCAGGATCATCTTAAATGAAGCAGAAAAAGAAAAAAGAGAAAGAAAAATGAAGGGACATGAGGTGAGTAACAAAGATAGCAAGGAAAGTGATGGAGAGAGAAACTGTAAAGACCTGATACAAAGGCAACAAACTTTTTAAAGAAAACCTACAAAAAATAAAATAGAAGGGAAAAGAGGGGGTAAAAAAGAAGGGAGAAAAGAACTGGAAGTAAAATTAAAACACCTGAAGAAAGATTAAGGAGTCAAAAAGATTCCACAAATGAATCTCCAAGAAAGCTCAGTTTTTCACCACCAGGGGTCAAATCTCCATGTGACATATAAAGTGACACCTGCCAATAGGCTTCTGGCTTTGTAAATTTCAAATATCAAATCCAGTAATAAAAAGAGGAACACTCATGACCATGATCCAGCTTTCTGGCTTCAGAACTTATATACAAATGTGGTGTTCTCCACACCATAAATAAGAGCAAGAACAATCACTCATGTCCCTTCTGCCTGGAAAAGCCAGAAAGTGAAGGTCATCTAGCCATGCCCTAGCCCAGCCAGACTGCCAGGAGCCCAGTACTACTTGGAGTCCTGTCAAAAACAAAGCCAAAGAGGCCTAAAGCCAGAACAGACCTCAACTAAAACCTGAACTCAATTTTTGAACCATCTTTCCTAGGTAGGAGTTGACACCTGGGTGAACACAGTAGGGAAGAGTATTTGGTAGCAAATGTACATCTGTTGTCCCCTATCATCACTGAATGTTTTGCTGTTTTGTTGTGCTTGAAAGTAGTTCTTTTATGGGGGTCAGGGAAAAGCGCAGGGGAATTGTTATTCATTAAACAGAATATTTTTAGTAACAGTTTTTAAAATACTGGTGCCTAAGGCCTTCAACAGTAAGACACCTACTTAGCCCACTGACAGTATTTGTAAAAATTAGGGGATCTACAAGTAATTTATTTACTCAACCAACAATGATGATACAAAGGTGAGCAAAGCAGACATGACCCTATCCTGACATAGCTTACATTCTACTGAAAAGAACATACACACGAACTAAATAATTACCACTTGTGATGAGAAGTTGGACAAAGAATAACTGGGGAAAGGAGAGAGGCAACTTCAAACAAGATGTTAGGGAAGGTCTCCCTTGGGAGGTGTAAATGATAAGTGAAGCCGGCCATACAGTAGCCACAGGAAGTTTTTATGAAGAAGGATATGGATGAAGAGAGGCCTGAGGTGGGAAGTGACTTCTTGCTGTGTGTGAGCACCAAGAGCAAAGTCCAAGATTGGCTGGTACTTGGTGGAGGTGCAGTAGGAGGGGCAGTAGGGCAGAGATCACACAGAGACTGTTGGCCAAAGTCAGGAGTTTGGGTTTTATCCTGCCCGCTGTGGAAAGCTTCCAAAACGTTTTAAGTAGAAGAGTGACTTGATCCATTTAACAACTGCAAAAGTCACCATCCTCAAGGGTAGCCATAGGAGGAACACTCAAAGAAGAACTCCCTGGCTAAGAGTTCCTGGTACCAGAGCCAGTAGGCAAGCGAGGCCTGAGGACCACCTTGTCCCACAGCTCTGAAAGCTCAGCCCTCATTGTCTGAAATGGTCTAAGAGGGATGGATGTTCATTAAGGCAGGCAGGGCCTGAACTATGTGACTAAGGGGTTGCTCTTGTGGCTATAATTACAATGCTGGTGTTATTCCCAGACCTAACATTGTAACAGTATTTCTGAGCATTGATTCTAAAGATGGGCAGCTAGGTCTTACCCAATAAGAAGATACTACAGAGTTAAGCCAAGTAAACTATGGATCTCAACCAAGAGAACCCCAAACAAGCCAAGCTTGAAGAGACAGGAGATTTTGATGCTGAGATATTGACAAATGTTTCTCTAGTGTGGCCCATGACTCATCTGTATCAGAATAATCTAAAAGACTTATTTAAAATGCAGATCCTGGTCTCATCCAATCTAGACCTACCCAATCAGAATGTGGCTTTGAGCTTGAAAGAGATATTCTTGCCTACCTAATTAGTAGCATAATGTAAATATCAAAAAAAACTTGTTATATGCTCTGAGTTTTCCAGACTCTCACAGAACCCTGAGCATTACTTTTATTTTAATGTCTCAATTTTAATTTGAAAAAGTAGGAATATTTGAAATTCATATATACAATTTAATCTATTTTAAGAAATATAAGTTGCTTTAATATATTTTTGTTATTTCTTAACAGCCTGAAATATAATTGACATACAATAAATTCCACATGTTTAAAGTGTATAAATTTTAACATATACACTCATGAAATCACCACAATCAAGATAGTGTTTCTTTACGGCCTTTGATAATCCCATCCTCTTGCCCCTCCCCACTTCACTCCATTCCAGGCAACCACTGATCTGCTTTCTATCACTACAGATTAGTTTGCATTTTCTATAACTTTTTTTAATAAATGGAATCATAACAGTATATCCCCTTCTAGAGTCTGGCTTCTTTCACTCAGAATATTTTGAGATTCATCCATTTTGTAGATATCAATAGTTTATTTTTATTCCTGAGTAATGGTCCATTATATGGATATACCACAATTTGTTTATCCATTTAACTATTGATGGACATTTGAGTTGTTTGGATTTTTTGTGAATTACAAACAAAGCTACAATGAACATTTTTGGACAAGTCTTAACACATGAATACGAACTTACTTCTCTTGAAAAAATACCTAGAAATAGAATGGATGGGTCATCTGGTTGATGTATGTTTAACTTAAGAAACTGCCAAACTGTTTTCAAAAGTGTTCTATCATTTTACATTTCCAACAACAGTATATGAGAACTCCAGGTGCTACACATCTTACCAACATCTGGCATGAGTAATTTTTTATTTTAGATGTTTTCATAGAGGCACAGTGGTATCTCATTGTGGTTTTAATCTGTATTTCCCTTATGACTACTGACACTGACCAATAAACAGTGACTTACTGGCCATCACTATATCTTTTTTGGTAAAATGTATTTAAGTCTTTTACCCAAATAGGGAAGGTTATTTTCTCATAAATGAATGTTGAGATTCTTTATATATTCTGGATACAAGCTTTTATCAAATATGTTATTTATAAATATTTTCTCCCTACCTGTAGCTTGTCTTTTTATTCTCTTAGTAGTGATTTATGAAGAGAGATTCTTAATTTTGGTTAAGTCCAATTTATTAATTTTTCCTTTATGAATGATTTTTATGTCATATCTAAGAAATCTTTGCCTAACCCTAGGTCAAAACATATCCTCCCATGTTCTAGGTTTTCTTTTTAGGTTTTATACTTAGGTGTATAATCCATTTTGAGTTAACTTTTGTAAAGTGAGAGCTGAAGTTCTCTTTTTCTGCTTTTTCATATGGATATACAATTGTTCTAGCCCCATTTATTAAAAAGAAGATTCTCTCACCACTGCATTCTCTTTGAACCTTTACCAGAAATCAACTGACATATGCATGTGGCTATTTCTCAGTTCTATTCTGTTCCACTAACCTGTTTATCTTCATGTCAGTGCCACATTGTCTTGATTTTTGTAGCTTTATAATAAATCCTCCACACCATTCTTTTTCAGAGTTGTTTTGGGTATTCTAGGTTTGCATTTCTACACGAACTTAAAGAATCAGCTTCTCAGGTGCTACCAAAAAAAAAAAAAGAAAAAAAAAAAAAGCCTGTAGGGACTTTGATTGGACCTACAGATCATTTAGAGAGAACTGAAACATTACCAAATCTTTCAATCCATGAGCACTATATAGCCCTCCAATTATCAATGTCCTCCTTAATTTCTCTTAGCACTGTTTTACAGCTTTTAGAGTATAGGTTTTGCACAGTTTTTTATCATATTTGTCCACAGTATTTCATATTTTAATGCTATTGTAAATGGCATTTTTTAATATTTCTGATTGTTGCTAGCATATAAAAATGTAATTGGGCTATGATATACATAATACGTACATGAATTTTTTACCCTGAAACTTGGGTAAACCTACTTACTAGCTCTAGTAGCTTCTTATAGATTTCATGGGATTCTCTACATAAGCAATTATGTCATGCACAAATACAGTTTTAAATCTTCCTTTTTTATCTGAAGTCTATTCTGCTTTTCCATTGCCTAGACTCTCCAGTAAAATGTTAAACAGAAGAATGAACATCCTTGTCTTTTTCTTGGGCTTAAGGGAAAAGCATTCAGTCTGTTACCATTAAATATGATGTTAGCTATAGGTTTGTTTTTTTTTTTAATGCCCATTACTGTTAGGAGGTTTAGGTCTGTTCTTGGTTTACAGGGTGCTTATGTCAGGAATGGAATTAGATTTTGTCAAAATGTTTGAGTGTGTTTCCCTTTGCATCAATTGAAATGATGACATCATTTAATTTTTTCTTAATTGTTAAATTGGTGAATTCAATTGTTTGATTTTTCAAATGTTAAATCAACATGGCATTACTGAGAAAATGACCACTTGGTCATAATGTATTATCCTTTCATTTATTATTGGATTTGACTGCTAGATTTTTGGTTAGAATTTTACATGTGTGATCATGAGGACTCCTAGTCTGTAGTTTTATTTCCACATAATGCTTTTGGCTGGTTATGGTATTACTGTCATGCTGTCTCATAGACTGGGCTAAAGAATATTTTCTCCTCTTCTATTTTCTAGAAAAGTTTGTGTAGAATAGATATTGTTTTCCTCCTTAAATGTTCAGTAGAGTTTCTTCATGAAACCCTCTAGCCCTGGAATTTTCTTTGTGAGGAGGTTTTTAAATATAAATTCAATTTCTTTTAAATAGGGTTAGTAAGGGTACTTATTTCTTCTTGAATGAGCTTTGGTAGTTTGTGCCTTTCAAGGCATTTGTCCATTTAAGGAAAGTTATAGAATATATTGGCATAAAGTTCTCCTTCATTATCCTTTAAATATCTGTAAAATCCAGAGTGACACTTCCTCTCTCACTACTGATACAGGTAATTTGTGCCTTCTCTCTTTTTTCCCTTATCAGTCTTATAGGAGATTTATCAATTTTATTGATCTTCTCAAAGAATCAGCTTTTGGTTTCACTGATTTATCTCTATTATTTTTCTACTATCTTTCAAATTTATTTTCACTGACATGAAGAAATTCCTTTCTTTTCCTTACTTTGGGTTTCATTTGTCTTTCTTTTTTAAAGCTCTCAAGGTGAAAGTTGAGGTCATTGGTTTGTAATTTTTTTTCTTAATATAGATAGTTAGTACTCCAAATTTCCCTTTGAGATTGTTAACTGCTTCCCACAAATTTTGATATTTTTTTCATTTTTGTTCAATTCAAAATACTTTTTAATTTCTCTTTTGATTTCTTCTTTGACCCATACATATTTTTAAGTGTGGTATTTAATTTGCAAACATTTGAGGGTTTTCAAAACATATTTCTGTTACTTGGTTCTAATTTACTTCCCTCATTGTCAGAAAGCATACTTTGATTTGAATCCTATAAATTTATTGAGGCTTCTTTTATATGTCCAGAATATGGTCTTAGTTAAAAATTAATTAATTAATTAATTAATTAATTAATTAATTATGTGACTTGAAAAAAATATTTATTCTGTTGTTGGTTAGTGTGATCTATAAATATCAATAAAAATAAGTTGGTTTATAGTGTTGTCCAAGTCTCCGATATCCTTCCTGATTTTCTGTCCATTTTTTCTGTCAAGTACTAGTAGGAGTATTGAAATTTCTTAGTATTATTGTGGATCTATTTCTCTGTTTTTGCTTCTTTTTTGTTTAGAACTGTAACAATCTATTGAGGAATTGGCACTTTTATTACTATAAAATCACAATTTATTCTTGGTAATATTCTGTGTCCAGAAATCTACTTTGTCTGATATTAAAATAGCCAGTCCTGCTTTTTTTTTTTTATTAGTGTCACCATGATATACCTTTTTCCATGCTTTTACTTTTGACTTATTTATGTCTTTATTTTAAAGTGGATTTCTTATAAGCAAAATAGAGTTGGGTCTTGTTTTGTTAATCAAATCTGATATTTTCTGCCTTTTGATCAGGATTCTTGGACCATTTACATTTACTGTAATTCACAATATGGTTGGATTGTACTCTTGGTTTTTTATTTGTCCCATTTGTTCCCTTTTACTTCTTTCTCACATTCTTTTGAATTTTTTATTTCCATTTTATTTGCTTTTTATTAGCTATAACTATGTTATTTTAGTCATTTCTTTAGAGTTTACCTTATTCATCTCTAACTTATCACAGTGTACCTTTGAGTGACATAATACCACTTCACATACAAGCACCTTAGGACCATTTTCTTCCATTCCCACTAATTTTCTCATTTCTAATAGAAAATTTTATCAATGTTTCCTGAAATATGTTTTTTCTGTTCTGCTTCTCTCTTCCCTTTCAAAGACTCTACTCACACATATATTAGACCACATGGAGTTGTCTCACAGTTCACTGGTTTTCTGTTTTTAAGTTTTGGGGGTTTTGAAAGTCTGTTTTCCTCTGTTTTATTTTGGAGTTTCTATTGCTACATCTTCAAATTCACTAATGTTTTCTTCTGCAAATCTGCTGTTCATCTCATACAATATATTTTTCATCTCAGACATTGTCATTCGCACATTTTGCATGTCTCTACTTAACAAGCTCAATGGTAATGCTAGTTTCTTGAATTTATAAACCCAAAGCAGTTATAACTGTTTTAGTACCCTTGTCTATAAATTCTATCATCTGTGTAATTCCTAAATTTGTTTCCATTAATAGAGTTTTCTCTTCATTATGGGTCATATTTTCCTACTTCTTTGTCTGCTTTATATTTTTTTTATCAGATTGCTAGACATGATGAATTTTATGTTGGGTACTGGTTATTCTTATAATCCTATAAATACTTTGAGCTTTTTTTGTGACACAGTTGCTTGAAAACAGTTTGATTCTTTTACATTTTTTTTTAAAGCTTCATTTAATCTTTGGCTGATTTTTTCCACTACTGAGACAAAACTCTTCTGAGTATTCTACTCAATGTCCTGTGAATTATGAGGTTTTCTACTCTAGATGATGGAAATAGAAACTGTTCCTGCCCCGTATGATCTTTAAAAATATGTTTTCTATAATTCTTTTAATTGAGTTTTTCTTAAGCCTTGAGTAGCGTCTTCATGTGCATGTATTGATTAGTACACTCAAATAATAATTTGATGAAACCCAAAGATCTCCAGATCTCTTCCTCTATGAAGGTCTCTCCATTCTGCTACTCTCCCCAGTACACCCTAACTACTTTGCCTCCCCAGACTTCTAGCTCTGTCTTCTAAACTTAAACTGCTGGAATCCACTGGGTCTTCCTTCCCTGTATCATGGCCTAGAAACTCTCTTCAGACAATAAGCTGTGATGATCATAAAATTCACTTCATTTGTTTCCCATATTTCACAGTATCATCTTTTGCCGCATTATGTCTAGTGGCTTAATGCATATAAATTCATTATTTCATATATTTTATCAAGTTTTACAGTTGTTTTGGGTAAGAGGGTTAACCCTGTCCCTCTTTCTCCACCTTACTGAAAGAGAAAGTCCTGAAAACATCTTTGCCATAGTATTTCCTATATCTATCTTTGTAACTGACCTAACTAGACCATACCTTTTGTAGGCTAGAGGACACAGTTTATTTACCACTAGACATATAAAATAAATCAACTATTATTATTAAACTGAGTTATTATGGTTGAGTGTGTCTCAATAATTTTCAGTCTAGTAATAGTACAGAAGAGATAATTCCCTTTTGTCTTATACAGGATATGAGTGTCTGGATTTATGGGTTCTACTCCACTTCTACCATTAAAAGACCTACATAATTTTAGACAAATATATAATCTCAATAGGTCTCAATTGTTACATAGAGATAAATTGCCTTACTAAGTTCACAAGATTGCTGGGATGAACTTTTTGAGGGATAAAAATCAACCCAACAAAAAGGTTATCAAAAGCAATAACAAGAAATCTCCCAAGAGTTCTAAGAAATGATCACACCTGAAAATACATTTCTGAAGTCAATATGATTTAATATTCATAAACATCACATTCTAGAAGTGTAAAATGCTGGAACTCAAAAGGATCTTTCACATTTTACAGATAAAGAAGTTAAGTAATATGTGCAAAGTCACAGAGAGTCTGTGGCAGGGCTGGGAGCTCTTCCTAATACATCACAATGCCTTTCAGGTCAAACCATCATTTTCTTATTGTTTTCATTGATGATTGTTTTTCCCTTATTCTTTGATTTCACAATCTCAGTGTAGTGTATTTCCATGGATGGAATAGATTACAATGTCATAAATTCTTTTAAAAATTGTGAAATCCAAAGGTCACTTGCATAACTGTCATAGTAGGCAGTAGGAGGATGATTTACAGATGCAGGAAACACTCAGCCGCAAAGGATTCTTCTGGCAGTTAATGGTATTCATTCTATGCCACATGCTGTAGTTTCAAGCTGGAACACTCTTAGAGAAAGAAAAGCCAAGACCAACATGTGACTGCATATTTCACTGCTTACCAAGGACTCAGTGGGACTAAAATGCCACTGTGTCTTAGGGCAGATCCCTGACCAATCAAGACGAAGGGCTTGGCAGATGAAATTAATCCAGTACAGGAACCCAAGGAAAGGGAAAACTCCAGAGAGGATGGATGCTAGGTGAAATCTATTGAGCTCCCCCTATTGGACAAGCACAGAAGGCACAGACCATAAAGAAGGAAAAATCATCAAACAAGGTCCTCCAAAACACACTATGTACCAGGTCCAATGGGCCTCCCTGTAGCTGATGTTAGGAAGCAAAGAGAATGGCAGGAAGCCTGGAATTACCAGGCACTCACATTTTGTTTAAGTTGTGTCAAAAATTCACATGGTAAGGGATCCTCCCATTATAATTTTCCAGAAGACTTGAGCAATGTCCAGGGCATCGTTTAGAATAAACTCTGTTTCTATATTGATGGTGGAATATCAATATGAAATACAGTTTCTCCCTGGCTCCTGAAAATTTCTTATAATTATAATAACAACAGCACTCCTGCTAGAGGAGCCCAGCAAAGGGTTTTCACAACCATTCACATTGTGATCTTTGAGAATTTCCTGTCCCTTAGTTTTTAAGTGTTCAACCTTACAACTGTAGTTGGCAGACCTGCTCCAATACCTTGAGACAAGATACACAGACATAGAAGTTGTTTGGTGTTCTACATGATTTACTAGGGATCCAGTGGTGACATAAGACTTAACTATCTAGTTCAAGAACCTAAACTAAAATATCGCTCTTTCTCATTGGATTTCAGTGTCTGATATCTGGTTTGCAACACTGGAATGAATAAGAGGCCAACTAAGCAGAAAAAGATCTTTATAGAGGCAGGTAAAAAATTGTACATTTATGGGCTGAGTGAAAAAACACATTTGGATATAGATGAGTATATCTGTGTATTTATGTATCAGTAGGAATAGGTTAGATTATGCTGCAGTCATTTGAAAAAAAAAAAAAAACCTAAGTGACATAAAACTATCAAGGTTCATTTCTGTTTACACCATACATCCATAGCCATCAACTGGGAAGTCTCACCCCAAGATCTAAGCTCATGGAGCAGCTAGCATCTGGAGCTTTGCCAGCCAATGTAACAGAAGAAAACGAGAATCCTAAGTTTTCACAGCTTCTACCCAGAAGTGACACATACTGGCTTTAGTTACCATTTACTGACCAAAACAAGTCACATGACTGTGTCTGCCAGTGGCCAGGAAGTGGAATTCTTCCCACAAGGAAGAGAACTGGTACTTGGTAAATAAACAGTCTTCTATAGCATAGAAAGGAAGAGTTCAGAGAAGTTGATCTAGGAAGAGGGTGGCCTAATATTTGGGGACAAGATAATTTATGTTATATTACTATTTATTCATCCATTCATTCATTTGACTTGGCTATTACTCTTTACCAGGCATTGTGTAGTGTCACTTCAGAGCCTGTCTTATTAAGTAGCCATCTCCTTATCTTATCTCACCAGAAGGGTGTGGTAGAAAGCCAGAAAACCTATGGAATCAGATGGAAAACAAAAGAGGCAAGAAATGGCTCTTAAGAGAGGCAAATGGGACCAGCCACAAAATTCTGAACAAATAAAGAGCCTAGGGATCAGCAAGAAATCAGTAAATCTTACTGAACAAAGCAAGAGAGAATCTGTAAGGGAATAGCAGAGATTAGAGGAAGAAGAACCCAGGGAACTACCAAAAGCACATTACTGAAGGACATATAAGGAGGAAGAAGGATGTCAGAGAAGACAGTAAGTCCAAATCCAGGCCTGTCCCCAGACACCAGCCATTAACCACCCTTAGGTAGGAGTCTATGAACACAGACCCCTGAGCCAGAATGTCTTTACACAAACTCACCAAGAAACCAGTGTGCTCCCTGGCAAGGCCGCAGGCCATTCCATGGCCCAGCTGCCCTCCTGGGACAACTACCATCTTTCTCTCCCTTTTCCATCTTCAATGGCAATTAGGAGAAGGTTAACTGAGTGTCTTTCTCCCAGGAATCCTCTTCCACTTTTCAAAATCACAGCGTTAGCAAAAGAAAATCCCAGCTTAGGCTAACAGGTAGAAGCATGGTGAGGCCCTGGGAGCTGCTGTTGGAAGTGGGGAGATTGGGCGAATCTTCCCAGCGGGAGGTTAATACTCATCATTCGGAGTTGCAGCTGAGGCCCATTTGAGTGACAGGCAGCCGGGAGCTGAAAGAGCCGCTTGGATCCCAGAACTGCTGGCATGCGGGCTTGAAAGAGATTTATTTCAGGATAATTAGCTGGGAGTATTAAAGGTGGCCAGGAAGATCCGCAATTACTGTTTAGCAAACAGAAAGAAGACACACACATGCAAAAAAAAAAAAAAAAAGCCAAAAATGAAATTAAAAGACCCAAATTTTTCTCCACTTGAAAGTTGTTAAATAATTGAAAAAAAGCTCAAAGCAACTTTATTGTATTCAGACAACATGCAAAAGTGTTGGAAGAGGAAGGAAGGGAAGAAAAGGAGGAAAACAATGGAGTCTTGGGTGACAAGACTGATGGCAAAAAATACTCTGCAAGGCTGGGTATTCAATGTGCAGAATCTTATGACAAATTGTTCTTGTATCAAAAGGGAACTCTCAAACCTCTTTCCTTTGTTGCTTCCTTTTATTGACACAAAAAGACCTGTGCCAACACTAGCATTCCTTCAGCTTAAAGCAAAATAATCAGATCAAATCAAGTCATACTAAAGTGTAAGTATCTAAAACAAAAAGTTTCACAGTTCCCAGATATTAGGAAAGAAGAAATGAAAGAAAAAGGAAGAACGGGAGGAAAGCAAGAGAGGAAAAAAGAGACCCTGGAACTCCATCCTCTGTGCCCTAGAGGAAATGAACATCATCATCTGAGGCCAGAAGAACTGACAGTCCCGTCATCTTTTAGTCAAAGAACTGAGATACTTCAGCCTTCCCTTTGCCACCTCAGCTGGAGACAAGTTTGTCCAAAAAGGAAGACTACTTTTTCACCTCATTTTACCATGAGGATACCAAAACTGGGGTTTTCTAAATAACCCTATCAGTAAGAGCCTTTTGCCTGATGAGACAATCAAAACCAGTGACATCTTCCTTGCCACATGTTTATCAACATCAGCCAAGGCAGTAAACAGAACTGCAACCCTCCACATGGTTTCCCTTTTGGGGCACTCCAAGGAGGGATCCAAAAGGTTCCGATCTACTTGCACAACTCACTCGCTAGAGGTACATTCATTCCTTAGCTTTTAAATAAATGTTCACTCTCAGGTGTTTTCCCATAAAAGAGTCCTTGGCGATTGGACATTTAAGTTTTTATGAGCAATGGTCTTCATCCAGAGTCTTTCAAAAGCCTTCAGAAATAAATGTCAGGCTCCAGTGGAGAAATCTGAGAGGGTGCCAGGAGAAAGGGATGGAATGAGCATTAGGAAGGCAGGCAAGGTGGCCTCCCAGGTTCCACCTTCACAAATCTGGTCAAGCCTGAATACCACACTAACTACTCAGTAAGGCTGGAAAGTTTACAGAGAAAGACCAAGTCGCTGGCCATGTGTGTTTACAACTTGCTGAAAAGAGCTGTAAAATTGTCAAACATAAAACAATAGTTTATATTATTTAGGGAAATATGTATAGTAAAAGTACAAAAGTATGCACAGCAATGACACAAACTTGTCAGAGAACTGGAGCCTGGGACTGTAGCTGTCAAGTCTTTCTTCTTTAACAAAGGTAACAACTCCAAAGGGAAATAAGGAAAGGTAAAAAGCTTGAGAATAACTGGAGAGAAAAGCCTGCTATGTCCCCACATACACGTGTCCCAAAGAAGTGTCAAGGAAGATACGGTTTTAATCAGGGAAAGTTCTGTTTCCATACACAAAAAGCCTCACTCTCTTATGACTCTCCAAATTACACCACCAGTCCTGATTTCTCACCCCTGATGTCCTTTAGGTCTTACTTTTCTTCGTAAGATCACAGGCTCCAGCAGGGAGAGCAGCTTCTTCTATCTGCTCTGGAGTCCCCACTGAGCCTACCACAGAGCTGGCTCCTGTAGGCATGCAAGAGCAGAACAGAATTCTAGGAAGAAATGAGGTTCAATTTTTCAGGCAACTGGGAACACTAACCCAATAGTAAAGGATGTTCACTAGAGCACTGTTTACAATAGAAAAAAAATAAAAACAATCTAAATATTTAACAAGGCACATCAGTATATTTTACAGAATATTTAAAAGAATGAGGTAGAAAATAAAAATGGCAAGTCCTACTTTAAACACTTAATTACTCAAATAAAGGTAATACTTCGAATACTCAAAATGATGCATGTAATATATATGTATCTTTTACGTAGATGGCATCATAGCTGGAGGGCTGTATATATCAGTCGCCATTTTCACTTGTACATCCTCAACTCCCACCCCCATGTGTGCCAGGGTTCCGGGGTCATACCAAACAAAACTTTCCACGTGGCCCCTCCAGCCACTGGTCTATTCTGGTCACTGTATTATCCAAGAGACATAGGATTCAATATATCAATTTTGAGCAAGACAGTCTTTGTAGAAGAGCCTGGTGACTAAAGTGCTCCCTTGAGCAACTTATGTGCCCTGTCCCTGACTTAGGAAAAAGTGAAGGAATGGGCAAGTTCTCATTCATTGAACCTGTCTCTGCTCTTGAGGCATCTCTCTGTCTCCCCATCTCAGAGCTTCTGCTTCCTTTCCCAACCGATCATACCTCTCCGCACCCCTGCAATTAATTACACCATCAAGTTGCTGGAGCTTTCAGAAAGAGGGGCTGGGGGCATACTATTTCTATTCTAACTTTACATTTCAGAGCTGGCTGCCTTCTTGGATTGTGAGGAGATAATAGAATAAAAAAGAAACATAAATTAGTATCTCAATAAATTAGCCTCCTATGGATGATTGGATAGGTGAATGGACTGATGAAAGGATAAGGTATGGTATTAGTCAGGGTTCCCCCAGAGAAATGGAACTGACAGGAGATAGATTAATTAGATTAGTTAGAATAGATTAAATTAGATTAGATTGATGATTGATGATAGATGATAGATAGATTGATGATAGATAGGGATAGATAGATAGATAGATAGATAGATAGATAGATAGATAGATAGATAGACAGACAGACAGAAGATATATTAGATAGGGATGGATAGATACTGATTTAAGTAATGGCTCATGTGATTGTGGAGTCTTGGTAATTTGCGGAGTAGGTCAGTAGGCTGGAGATCCAGGGAAGAAATGCAGTTGAATCTAAAGGCAGTTTACTGACAGATTTCTTCTTCTTCCAGGGAGGTCAGTCTTTGTTTGATTAAAGCCTTCACCTGATTGGATAAGGCTCACCCACATTATAGGGGGTAATGTGCTTTACTAGCAGTCTACTAATTTAAATGTTAATCTCATCCAAAAAGAACCTTCACAGAAATTCCACAATCATGTTTTACCAAATATCTGTGCACCATGGCCCAGTCAAGTTGACACATAAAATTAGCCATCACAGATGGGTAGGTAGGTAGATATGTAGGTAGGTAACTGGACAGACAGACAGACATGTACACATGACAGACAGAAATAAAGATACATATAGAGACAGAGATACAGACACAGATACAAATAGTAGAGATATATGGCCTCTATTAGAATACGCTCCTAACGTGTATAGGGAGAAGTGGGAATAAAATCCTTAACTGTTTAAATTTTTCACAGGGAGAATATACTATTATTTGTGGGTGTGTGTTTACTTTTTTTTATTTTTATTTTTTTAAGTATAAAGATCTGAAGGAAAGAAAGGAAAAAGAATGCTATTTATGGCTTGAACTGTTGGCAGAGGAACTCTGCTGTCCTCTACTGCTCCTTTGCAGAAGGGGGTTAGCACTGCTGTCACCTATCAGATGCCAGGCATGGTGTGAGACACTGGGCGTGGAGAACTGAACACAACAGAGCAAGTCCTGAATTCAAGAATTTACATTCATATCGTCTCATTCTAAAATAACTCTGTGAGGTAGATTTTCATGCCCCATTTTTTGCAGATGTGGAAACCTGAGCTTGGTGATGTTAAGAAAATGTCCCTAGGTCACACATGTTACAGAACCTTCATGCATCAATCCTCAAATCTCATGTTCCTCTTGGGACAAACACCAGACGGGGAGTCTGTGTCTCTTAGAAATTAGCACAACTAGCATGTTGCACTTCTGTCAAAGAGATTCTCATTTCCCTCCAGCAGCCCAGATAAACTTTCCGTTGCCTGCGGACCCTGGCTGTGGCTGGCAGTGACTCCATCACAGGCGTGCCAAACACAAAGTTTGAAGGACAAATGCAGCCAGAAAGCACCAGAGCTTTCTATCCAGCATCCAGACTTATTATTTCTTATTATTTCTCAAGAGCGTCCACTGCTCTTTTAAAAACAAGGGGCCTATTTTGTGAGCTGCTCAATGGTCTATTTTAAACTCATGGGCTATGTTTGTTTACGTTCAATCCCAGGCCTTGCCCTTTGCAATAAACCGTCACTAGCATCGTGCAGAAAGCCAGTTGAGACTGCCATATCACTGTTTACAGCTTTCTCACTTGAAGAAAGGGGGTGGAAATTGAATATTTGCAATTGTCCTAATTCTGAGAAGGCCCTAGAGAAGAAAAATGGTGCCAAGCTGACGAGTCTAAGAATTCCTGGGGCAGCAGTGAGTGGTATAAAGGTGCTGAGATGGAACAAAGTGAATTCTCATATACCAAGGAAAAGAATCAACATGTTCATTTATTCAAAAAATACTAAGTACCAACTGTGGCGTGTACCTGGCACTCTTCTAGGCACGTGAATACAACAGTGCACAAAACAAAGAAGCTGCCCTCTGGGAACTTACCTTCTGGTGAGAGGAAGCAGACAATAAACAATAACTAATAATGTTATATTATATATTATACTAATATGTTAATAATTAATAAATATGTTGCAGAAACATCAGGTGCTTCACATAGAAACTCAAGACCTTTCCTAAAGAGAAGCCCAGGCCCTAATGTGACTTAGGACAGTTAGTCAGTTGTGACCTCTTAACTCTGAACACTGTTGGTCTGATTTTATCACCTCTTCAATCCTCCTCATCACCTTAGCCCCAATCTCTGCTCACCAAGACTCGTCTCCAGCATGACCAAGAAGGAGGCCAGGCTGATTCTCAAAGCCCTCCGGTCCCCTCATGGTCTTTCCCCAACCTCGAAGCTGCACACCTCCACAGTGACATGCAGAAGGCCCTCACTCTTCTGCTCCAGGACTGGTCAGGCAGTTTCATGTACAGACATGCACATGACTAAATGGGCTCTGATCTGCTTCTGGAAAGAATGTGCTTCTTAAATGCAAAGGCCCCTCCTCTTGCAAAAGCAATGCTTAACCCAAAACCCACCCCGATGGAAGAATTTTATACTTTGTGAAACTTGAATAAGCAATATATTTTTAGGCCTCTGGGCACTCTCCTGGGAGCTTATAAATCTCCTTCGTTGCCCCCAGGTCTGTCCCTTACCACCTTCACTTGCCAAATTACAGAAGCAAGTCATGTTTTCCAAGAAATCAACAATCTATATAAAATGAGAGGGGGAGGGGGAGGAGGCAATAAAGACAGACAGACAGACAGACAGACAGACAGAAAACCCTCACATTTGAGCATGACGTTCGTTAGGGAAGACTTTGAACCCCTTGAGCAGAAGTGGTCCATTGTAGATCTGATCCCAAGGTCTATGTAAAGGGACCTGCAATGCAGTCATGTTTTTGACAAGATCTGTGATTGATTTGCCAGTTCATTAATGAATGGACCTGGAATGGCACATTGCTTTGGCTCTAGAGAAAGCATATGATTACAGCATGAGCAGTGGCAAATGCTATAATTAAAGATGCAAAACAGGGTTCATTACCCACCCATTTCCAGTCCTTGTACTTTCTGAAACAGTCTCCTTTTCAGAAGCACCATCTGCAGGTGATAAGCCTCAGGAGGCTTTCCTCTACCCGGGACATACAAAAAATTTAAAGGAGTAGGGCTGGAGCACAGGATGGGAGCTTCCACATCTTTATTATAAAAAAGAATGAAATAGGGCCTACTCTGTCTAGTAAAAAGTGAAAGAAGAATGACCACATCTCTGAATTGGACCCTACATAGCTGCATCTCGAGAGTTAGAACAAAATGCTGGTTCGCATTCAGAAGGCGACACTTGGAAATTTTTACATCGTAGCTCTGAAAGATCACATCTCAGCAGTAGATCACTGTAAGAATGGGTTTGTCCTGTGATACTGGGTTCGTAGTGTTTTCTACTGAGTCGGTTAAAATTAATAAAATAATTATAATCATAACAAAGACAAAATACCGCTCTGAATGTGTAGCATACCTTCCCCACCAACAGTGCCAAACAAATTGCCTAGATACGCCTGACATCTCTGACTTAGAGGAGGCAGAAGAAATGGTCCTGGTTTTCCAGGTGGGGAAAGAAAGGTAATGAGGCACAGAGAGGCTAGGGGAGCTGCCCAAGGAGAAGGAGCAGTCAGCAGCCAAATCAGGACAAAAACTAGCACTCCTGATTCCCTATTCAGTGCTCATTCTCCTCACACTGCACTGTCTCAGAAATGTCAAACGCATTATGCAAGAATATCAGGAGTCTGTGTTGAGGCAAAAAAGACTTAGTTTCCAGTTAATAAAATTATCAGTACATGCACGGCACAAAAATGCTCTCCCCAGCTGAGTGCACACTTCGAAGTAGGCCCTGGGAGCCCAGGTACCCGCCAAGCAGCACACCCTTTTAAACACTAGTTAACATGAAACTGTGAGATGCCACTCCTCGTTCCCCCACCCCTTTCAGGACTCATGATTAACTGCCAGCTTGAAGGAAACTCCACATTTGTAAAGGCCTACTGCAGGGTACAGGAAATGAGGACACTGATACTAGAAGCACCTACCTGACTAGACCCCCTTTTGCCCTTTTCTTGATCCTAAAGGTATAAAAGGGTGAGGAGTGTGAAGCAGAAGATGAATTTCTCATTTTATAGCTGCAAATCCACACACACAATAAATGAGCAAATTCCGACCAAGCCAGGCCAGGAACAGCTCATTCCTAACATCCTCGCCCTTTGGCCCTCCTCAGGGAGGCAAAATACAGGACACCTAGATGTGGCCAGCACGTGTGCAAACTGCATATGTACATGGATACACATCCCACAGATAACTATTTTCTGTACTATTTAAGGAGACATTTGCAACACTGAACTAGAAGAAGTTAATTTCATGAAATCACAGAATCCCTCTGGCTGGGGAGGAAACCTTAGAAGGTCATTGGTTAACACTTCTGGCTTGAGCCAACTGGAGAAGCACCTTTAAAGACCTCCAAAGAGAGATAGACTAGAACATTCCTCAGTCATCTCAAGGAGAGCATAACCACTTCATTTCTAGGAAGTTCTTTATTAAGAACATATTTCAAGCTGTGGCTTAAACCAGTTCCCTCTATACTACTATTATGAGAAGCACATTTGCTTTCTTTTGGCAAATTTCAACTTTTCTCTTCAATATTTGAAGCAACAAAAGACTGCTAACTAATCAGAAGGTGGCATACAGATTTCCATGAACACCAATAAAAATCAAAAATAAAAATCTTTTATTATAATCCGTTGACATCAATATTTTAATTTATCAGACTTTTAAGAATTCTGTGGTTATTTCTGCCTGAAATAACCAGTTGAAACTAAAACTAGTTTAACAGTAGCTGTAGAGTTTGGGGCATTCAATTTCAGCATATATTAGAATTTCTGATGTATATCTGAGACAAACTGAAGATCATAAAATTGAAGGTAAAATTAACACCTTGCTAAGGCCACTAAAATGGCCGGTTTACACCCCCACTAACCTCATGTCCTTATTTTAGGGATGAAGAAACCTGGGCTTTTTGTCCTAACATAACCACTTATTTTCTGGGCAAACCTGGAAAATCACTTAACTTGTCTGAACTTGAGCTTTTTTTTTTTTTACCTGTGAAGTAAAGGTAGCAGAACAGATTATCTCAAAGGGGACTAAGATATCTAACATTCTTCCTACTAGGGCTGTACTGATGATGAATTGAGATAACACATGTGTACAGCTTAGCTCAATGCATACAGCAAGCACTTAATAAATACTCACTACAATTATCAATTAGTAATATGCACAGCCTAGTCTCCCCAACTTGAAATAGAACTTTCAGTCCTATTCCACTGTCCTGTAAGGATGCCACCATTGAGCTCCAAGATCAAGCAATGGGTAAACTCACGCTAGTTACAGAAAAGTGTTTCTACACCCACACATGAGCTTGTGAAACTTTAAAATCATGGGATAGCATAAAGAAAAGCATAAAGTGGGCCTCCTGAAGTCATTAATTCAAGCCCTTCCTTCTTGATTGGACAGTATTACCAATCCTACATCTTGATTGCTAAGCCTTCATGTATTAGAGACCTACCATGTATCCTGTCTAAGTGCTACTTTATGTAGTTTATGTCACTCACTCTGTCTCCTCATAATTTCCTTCTCCTGCACTCACAGGAAGACTGCATATCCCAATCTCCCTTGCAGTTGAGTTGAGACCACATGCCTGAACTCTTTCCATCAGAGAGGGGCAGTGGTGGTGATATGCTGACTTTCAGATACAGTCCTTAAAGGCATCCATAAATACTCCTTCCCTCTTTTCCCTTTAGTTGTAACTGTGGAGGTCACATGTAGAGATGACAAAATGTTCAGATGGAAGCCACCTGTATTCTACAATAAGGAGAGCCACTTTGAAAAGCTGTCCAACCCACAATGGACTTTATAAAAGCAAGAAAGAAACTTCCATAGTGTTCTGCTATAGTTATGTTGAGGTTTGTTTCTGGAGCATAGTTTATCACACCCTAAGTAATAAAGATATGGACCATCAACATATTAAAGGAATGGAAATTTATCAAGTACCTATAGTATTTGTCAAATTCTGCCTTGTGACTCATTATTTGGTCAAGAAATCAGTTCAGTGGGTTGTAATTACCATGCTCAACGAAAAATAGAACAGAAAATACCAGCATGTAAGTAAAAAAATGTTTCAAGAAATGTTTCAGTTTTACAAGTACATGTATGTATTTGTGTATGCCGGCTCATAGTATAAATTGAATTTCTTACTATAGTTCGTCGTCAATAAAATTGAAAGTTTACAGCAATCTCATGAGGTACTACCTCCATTTCACATCTAAAGACACCATTCAGAAGGGCTAAGTGATTTTTAAAACTCACACACCCAAATAAATGATGATGGCATTTGAGCCAAGGCCAGTGTGCCTCCAAGCTCAGGTACATGTTGGTCTTTATGAGAATTTGAGTAGCCAGCAGCCCCTGGCCCACAGCCACGTCAGCCAGTTTTCTCCTGGAGCTTCTGAACATGTTGCCTCCAACCTTACCTGGCTCTTCATACATTTTAGGACCATGTGTGAACATTTCAATGGCTTCTATTTGTGGATATTTTAAACAGATGTGGGTTAAAAAAAAAAATCACACAAATTTCTCAGCCTACCTGTAAAATAGGTCACTTTACATTTGATTTCTCTCAAGTGGTGTCTCAATTGCCATAGAAGGAAAACCCAAAGAGAAAGGTTAGCTGATGCCAGGCCAATGACGGCAAAGGGGGCTCTGATATTTATAAATTATAAGTATCATATGAGAAAAAAGAAGAAATAGAATCTATTCTTATAAGGCCGGGTGAGGTGCAACAGAAAAACTTGAACTCTAACAACTCCATCCCACTTATTCTTTCTGATTCCTTAAGTGCATCTGTGGACAATTCAAAACTAAAATATGGACACTGCATACCTTGAAAATCATTTTTAAATATTCCTGGGAACTTTGCCCCTTAATATCAATCTACACATGGTTATCGTCTTGCCTCCTAAGATGCTCAGGTCTTGATTCTTTGGAGAACATGAACATTGTGCTGTCCAATTCAGAAGTTGGAAGCAAAATTCTTGGTCCAGTTCAGCACACAGGCAGGGTGCCATGGCCACCCCATTGGAGAAGTTGAAGGGCTGCTTCTACAGGTGTGTAGATAATCTAAGCACCAAAGGAGAGCAACATCTCAGCTTGTACTTGGAATGGACAGAACGCATGGGATGGCCAAGTTCATCTCCAGCTCCTCAGCATAGGCCAGAATTCAAAAGGAGCTATGGGTGGGCATTCAAGTCTTAGCTGGCCCCTTCCCAGGGTGGAAGGTCAACACTCAGTAGGTGGTATAATGCAGATCTCTAGGCAGGAGCTTCCTCCCCTCCAGGCAATCAAGCCTAATGCCCAAAGGAGGGAGATAACAAAATGAAAAAAAGCATTTCTCACCCACTTTCACTGGGGTCTGTTCTATTCCACCACGGCCTCACCAAAATAGCTTCCAGAGACTGACCTTTCTGCTTCCTTGAGGGTCTACTGAAGAACCACAGTCATAAAAGCTTAGCAAGACTGACTTTGTAACCCCCACAGCCTGCCCAGGCAGCTCCACCCTCAAACCCACATAACAGGCATATGTGGCCTCATCATAACTCCCAGTCCCTTCTGGCTGACAGAGTGCTCCTCGAGGCAGGATTTTTCACGTTAAATATTTCCAGCTCAAATATTCCATCAGAAATGTTTGGGCCCCATGTAAGCTCACATGTTCTGGCATGGCCTTGCCCACACCCCTCCCCATCTACCCCCAAGAAATAACAGTCCGATGTTCCCTCTCTTCATCCCTGTCTCTTTGGGGAGGGAAGATGTTACTCACTAACCTAACGAGTGTATTTAAAAATTGCAGCTGACTGCCATAGTAAATTCATGTCATGTTTTTTATGATAGATAATATTTCAGAGACACAATCCTGAATGGAACCAAAAAAAAAAAAAAATCCTCTTAGAAAAACAATTTCTGTTCGGAAACTCAGCTGCCTGGCTTTCAGCTGTTACTTCTATAGAGAACACGCTCTGAATTCCGTCAGACAGGCAACAAAGCCAGCTAGGGACTGGTGCACAGAAGGACTTTGTGTGTAACTTACACCTAATGTGGGAAACTCCAGTCATGGTACTGCACCTTTAAATCTCATTAAGCCCCTTCTGGGTATCAAAGGTGGGCCAGTCATGCCATTTCCTGAGTCCTGTCAAGTACAGGTTACAGGAAATTGACAAAAGAGCTTCCATTAGTCTAGCCAAAATTCACATGGCCCTATTATTAAGATGCTGCCTAGTTTGATCACCCTCTTAATCTATCAAAACTGCAAAAGGATAATCTTTTAAAAGCTTCCCCCTTTCCCACCCTTCCTACCCCCAAGTCCTTTTCTTTGTTGCTTAAATCAAGGTAAGTTGATTTTGTGCAAAGTTTGGAGAGACATGCTGGTAGCTGGTAGCTAACAAAAAACAAACACGAGACTTTTCTACCTGGAAACTGTTCCCTTTGATTCAAGAATGAATGTCACCACTTTGTAAACAAAGACGATGATTAAAAAATGCTGCCTTCCTTTTTTTTTTTTCCTTTTTTTTTGCCGAGTCTTCTCACAGTACCTGGCACTCTCAAAAAACCCCATTAGGCACACCAGCAGAATACTCAAAAGGATTACGTGCTCTTTGCTGGTTTTGTTTTATAAGCCAGGGGCCATTGAAAGAAAATAGAGCCTCCCATCCAGGTGTCCCTGCTTGGCAAAATAATGGATGCAGATTGATGTGATCTGGAGGTAAAGGACATTAACATCCTCAGACCTCCAGCAGGCACACCGCCAGGCCAGCTCCAGAGAGGCCTTGAAGAGCAGAGCAAGACTCACTTGCACCCCTAGACATCTTTCGATAAGGGCTTTTATTCCAGGACCAGGCGGAAAGGCAGGTGCTCCCCCCTCACACAGAAAGAGCGAGGAGCTGAATGGGCGTGCAAGATGGACTGCCTGCATTATTGATTGAAGACGGCCAGCTGACGGTACACCGCGCCTCCTTTTATTTATTTCCACAAGGTACATCTTTCTCTAAACTGAATTGTCTTTGATTTAAAAGCCAGGGTGTCTTCCCCCAGCTCCCCCTCCCCCCTCAAAGAAACTGAATCCTATCTCGACACAGCTGCTCAAAGGCAGCCTGGTGGCTGTTACCTACCGAGGCGAGCTTTTGTGCCGCCGAAGGGAAGACAAGGCCCGCGCTGTGAACATAATTTTTGATCATCCCTGTTTAAATACGTTGCATGTCAATCAGGGAAGTTTGAAGAACATTATAATTACAAAATATATTCCTGCTCTATAATCAGTATTGTTTGTTATAGAGGCCTAAATGGTGATAACGGCTTCAATATGTAATCCGTGGGACTTAAAACACCCATTTCACATGTGCCTTCAGGAAATACACTGGGAAGAAGGAGAACAAGTAAAGGGGACCACACCAGTCAGTGGCATGTTTTGATGCTGGGTTATCCCCCTTGTGATGGCAACAGTGATGTTCCATTAACGAAATGTCCCTCAGCTTAAGGGACATTTTGTGGCCAGAACCCCATGGCCTGCAAGACTGGGTCAGGACTCATTTGTTTCATTGAATGATTGACCATTGCCTCAATTTTACCTTTACCTGTGTGGGATCTTTCAGGACTCAGCCTGAGCCAGGCACGCTCCCACAGTAACCTTTAAGCTCTATGTCTCGAGGAGGGGGGGAGGGGTGTGTGTGTGTGTGTGTGTGTGTGTGTGTGTGTGTGTTTAAAAGGTGAGAACAGGAAAGCTCACCAAGATATCTAGACGGGAGAGGTAGAACTGACCAAGCCATGCAAACTGGGGATTTTATCTGCTTCACTTTAAAAGACTTTCAAGCTCTAAGAGGCAGACTGGATATGAATTTTAAAAGAGTTCCCCAATATATCCTCAGCCTTCCTTTCAATTTGGAAACTGATAAGCAAACCTACCCATCCAACATCTCCCTACCCCTAGGTCAGCTTCCTTCACATCCACCTCTCACAAGACCCTCAACTTTGCCAACAGGATCATCTGCCAGCATTCCAGGGCCTGGATGATGGACTGGACAAAATTGGCTGCCTTCCTGGGGTCCCTTATGAGCCATCACAAAGAGGTAAACTCCAGGGGAGAGCCAGAGTTTGCCTTTGCTAGCTTCCTTATACCTATAGGGTCAAGTCCACACTTTCTAAACTACCATCCCATACTGCCCACCACCTAGGCCCAGCTTGGCAATCAGCCTCCCTATACAACCCTCTTATTCACAACTCCCCACATCCTGCTGAAAATTCTTACCACTCCCCTTTGCTCCACCCCTTCTCCAGCTCTGAGAGCACTCCCCAGCCTCCTGCTCCATCAACCTAGATAGACCCTACCAGGTTCGCCCCGTATCCACCCACCTACCATGCTCCCACACCAGGTCTGACTCTCAGGATCTCCCATTTGACATCTGATATATGCATTCTTTAGCAGAATTACAGAATTTTAGAGTTGTACACAGTCTTACATGCCACCTAATCAGCACCCTTCAGTTCTTTAGTTGAGGAATCCAAAGCAAAAGTCAGGTTTCACAACTTGCAGGCCAGTGATCAAAAGCTTCTGGACAGCAAGTCGCCAAAAGGCTGCCTCTCCATGTTCTCCCCTAAGATTCCTATGATGCCCCACCCCATGAAGGAGTGTGAAATTGCTGGTGGATGAAACATCTCTTCCCATACTGATTAAGGTTGGCCGACTACTCTGGGGCTGTAAATTCACTTTTTATTATTTCCATAGTATATACCTTTTTCCAAAGTAAATTACCTATCATTCAAAAGCCAGGTTGTCCTCATCCCCACCTTTAATTCTTTCCCCCTATTTCCCTTCCCCCAAACCTGAATCCTTTGTCAAGGTAATAGATGTCTTCCTTAATTGTCAATTTTTCTTCCCACTTTGCACACCACAGGATTTAATCCAACGTCCCAAGTTCTGGATCTTGTTCCAGGGAAACAGATAAAATCAAATGCCAAGAGAGGAGCTATAGAGGGAAGAAAGCAGGAGCCCTTAGGTGCCAGACTATAGCATGCTCCTGCTCTAGGGAATCCATGGTGGCCCTCGTTTCCTTTCAAGTCTAACATTAACTTTACCAAGTATTTTATCTGCTTCACTCCCAGAGTTTGGAATCACACTTTTTTCTTCTGAACAAGGCTGAGAAGTAGCCACTGTACCTTGTTAAAGAGGTCATATGAGAACAAATAAGCAGATATGCAATGTATGCTAAATTCAAGGGTAACATCAGCTGGAGATAGGGAAGTCTTCATGGAAGAAAGGAGATTTGAAATGAGCCTAAAAAGACATCAGAACAGAGTGTTTTAAGTGGGGAACATGAGAAAACAAAGACATAGAAATGAGATCCAGTTAAGCAGTATTTAGTAAAAACTACAAATGTACCTCAAAAAAAGCATCTACAGATGTCCACTGGTGACACAGTCAAGAGTTTTCCTACCATCACTTGGGTGAGTGGAGGTAAGTGAGTAGGGCTGAAAGAGAAGGATGGAAGGTGAAAAGACCTGTGGGAGGCCAAAGCAACCAAATGTCACTCCTGAGGCACCCAGCCAAAGACAGAGGCCTATCAAAAAGTTGCTGCTAAGTGTGGGCAAGGGCCCTGGGGACATTTTCCTTGCCTATGTCCCCCTCTCCACCAGCAACCACCACAGAAGGAATAATGAAATATTAATTCTATCTGATCTGGGGCCACCAAGGCAGGATCATGTCACATGATACTTTAATGACCACAATTCAGGCAATACAGCCTGGCTATGAAGGAGGAACTCCTTTCCCAGCCCAAATCCAAAAGGTGCTCATGTTACAGGAAGGGACAGAAAGTAGGACTCCGAAACTGAGTATGGGTCCCCCATGAATGCTCCAGGGCCCCTGGGAGCCTACACTGTCTACACAGGATAGAAAAGCATTCACCACTTTCCATCTTATTCCTCATCACCGCTAAAGTGAGCTGTTCTTCAGCGTATGGTGTCACTCCAGAACTAATAAAATGTGAAAGTCTAATTGTATTAGCAATTTCCCATCATATTCTATTAATATGTATCATATTGGTATCCATTTTCACTAATGTGACATGAAAGGCAGTAATGTGATTACTTTTTTAGTGAAAACAAATGCTAATGTAATTAAATGTTGACCACGTAGGCTGGGAGATATGACAACCGGCAGGTATTTGGGACATTCTTCCTCTATAAGGAAGTAAGGAGGTGGAGGAAAGGGGAGGCATCAATCAGAACTGGGGGAAAATATTTTAATTATGCCACAGAAATTCATGATCAAAACCAGCCATCAAAAGAGCTCTTCTCCAGGACAAGACCTGGCACACTGTAGGTCAACAGGACACAGTGGGATGCAATTCAATACAGAGGTAAGACCAGGCTGTTGACATCAGAGAGATTGGCTCCACATTCTGGAATTTTCTGGCTGGGAAACTTTGGGCAATTTCCTTGAGCCTAGTTAACAGCATTTGAATAAATGCAATAATAACAGCACCAAGCTCAGAGGTTCTCATTAGAATTAAATGAGACCATGCTTGTAAAGCACTCAGAACAGTGTCTGGCACATAGTAAATGCTCACTGAATATTAGAAATTACTGTTGTGGTAAACATAGATGCACAACAGTCTACAGCTTTTTGTCCAGCGATGCTAGCTCATGCTAAGCATGGAGCCCTTTGGAATACGCCTTTGTGGTCCTGGAATAACCTATCTCCTTTGGAAATACTACATTCACACTATTAGAAAGAAAAACATAGAATGAAAATAATCTACCCACAAACCTTTCTAATGCTAAGAATGAGTGAGATGTTAGGCTCAAATGTCCAAACAGACCAAGTACCATTTTGAAGTGTAAAAAGTGTTGTTGTTTTCACCCAGGTCTTTTGTCACTTATTGCCTAGCTCAGAAGTGAAAACCCAAAAGCCCTTTTCTATGCCTACCAGGAAACAAGGCAGGTATTCACACAGAGACTCAGCCATTGCCAAGGACACAAAGGGAAGGGTGTGAACTGACCACCAAGTGCCTCTGACTTGGGCTTCTAATCAACTGGGCGGTAGGTACTCCAAGTGAGATGTGGTGGGAAGGCTTTCGAGAGGCCCTTCCCAGCTGGGCCTCCTGGAGGAGGAAAGCCAGGGACAAGGAAGAGGACCAGAGGGCCTCTTGTGATTGTTTCCCAGCAGGATCAGCACAAGACAATATAGGTTCTGGCTACTGAAGGCTGCCTGAGCCAATTTCTGCCCAGAGTGGCACCAGATCATTTCCAAGCTGTCTCCTGACTGCAAGAGCCTCTGGCTCTACAACACTCCTCTGAGAGAACCAATCCACTTAGCCTTCAACGTTGACCTCTAACAAGCAACTCAAAGCTTTCTGTCTTCTAGCATCCCTAAAAAAGAACTTCCCTTGGATGTTTGAAAAATGCATCTATGAAATGAGAATAGGCAGCATTCTCCAAGGTACCCCATGTCCTTCAATGTCAGGACATACCAAACTTTGATTTTCTACATCAGAGAATTCTATACATTTGTAGCTTTACATAATTTAGAATTACATTGAACTGATCTTTTCATACATGAAGTTTATGTACCAAACATAATGCTCAGCTTTTATGTACTATATCAACCCTCTGAGAGAGGTTCTATTAATCTCATTTTATGGAGAAGGAAGCTGAGATTCAGAGAACTTAACCGACTTGCAAAGGCCAAAGGTCAATAAAAAGCAGAACAAAAAATTGAATACAGTCTGATTCCGAAATCCAGTACTCTTCTCCAGAGAATCACCTGCCTTTGTGGGGAAATACCTTTTCCTGCCAAAGTTACTAGAAGCTCATTGAGGGCAGAAATTGCCTTTCACCAAATTCAATGAAATTAGGAACTCTGGGTTTGATCCCTGCCTCCACCTCTCACCAACTCTGTGAACTTGAGCTGTTATTTGACCTCTCTAAGCAGGGCAGCCATGTAATTTATAGTCCAGGCCAGGAAGCACCTGAGACAAAAGAAAGAACTAATCAGACAGGACGCTGGAACAACAGACAAATCAGGACTGTCCTAAGGAAATGAAGACATGTGTTCCCTCAGAGCCTTGTATACTCATTTACAAAATAAGGAGGTAGGATGAAACCTCAAGGTCACCTCCAGGACGGAAAACTTGGATTCTATGAGTACAGTAAGAAGTGTGTGGCAGGGGGGAATATACTTATCTGGACAGCTAACCATGAGTACAAAATGGTGAATACTGGGGACCAAATGAGTGCACAGGAAGGAAGTGCTACAAGAGTGCATTTGTTCATTTGCTGTTTAAAATATGAAAACACTACAAAACACATAAAAGAAAAGCCATCTCTAATTTCACTCAATATAGCCCTCTTAGGAGTCTGGTGCATTTTCTTTTCTAATCTGTACCTATATTTAGATAATATCGCTATATACAAATATCTCTCTTTTTTTTATTGAAGAATAATCATACTCTGCCCGTTAGCCTGTGCTATGCTTATTGTCAAGTCAGGATATACACATTTACCTAATAAGATCATAGCTACAAAATATTCCATCATGTGGATAAAACTGTACATCTCACCATTTCCCCTATTACTGAACATTTAAGTTGCAACCAGCTATTTCACAAACCAACTACAAAGAATGTCACAATACATCTGCCCTTATACAGATACAATACTCCTGCTATTATTGTATTCTTAGGTGCTGGCTAAGAGCATTTCAAGTCTAAGAGATCCAGCCAAACTCCTCACCAGACAGGCTGTGCCCATGAACCCTTTCCCACCGACAGACAATATGTGAAAATGCCCATTTCTCTGCTCACTTGACAGCATCAGATTGTTTTCATTTTTGCAAACCTTCTTGGTGAAAAGAAATCATATCTTACTGTTTAATATTTCTTCAAAAACTAGTCAGACCGTGTATCTTTTCAAATGCTTATCAGCCACTTGTATATAATCTTCTGTTCCTACTTTTGCCCATTTTTCTATGGGTTTATTGATTCTTACATTCTGCTTTATAAGACCTCTCTGTATATTAAGAATATTTAATCCTTTTTATGTAGTGCACATATTTTCTCCCAGTTACTACTCATTTGTCTTATAAATTTATTTATATTATCTTTTTCATACAGAAAACTTTTGGCTTTATTGAACCCTATGTTTTCATTCTTTTTTTCTCTAAGGACTCTGGGGTTCCTGTCTTCTTCTGAAAGACATCCCACCCCCCTAGTTTATTAGAATTTATCCGCAGTGGAAGTCCAGAGTCCCCTGGAGTCCTACAGAAAGAGAGCTGGGTCAAAGCCAGGCCTCACCTGCCCTACAGAAATGCTGGGCAAAACTGGGGGGATCATGTTCAGCAAGACTGCTCCTGCTTTTCTCCCTAAATGCCCCAAAAGACAGAGAAGAGTGGATCCACACTGCCACGGGTCTGGGGGCCTAACTCAGAATTCCAGAGAAAGAAAAAAAGTTCTTAGAAACCCTATGTTTCATCTTTTCATCTTAAGAATTCATTAGAATTTCTTCCTACTCCATAATGTGTTGATATTTATTTTGCTATAAAACTAATATTTGAGTTACTAACTAAATTTAACTTTCCCTCAGTGAAAACATCCACCAGGTTTAATGGGCAGCACTGGACACCTTCAGCAGTAACTGAAGCCCAGTTTGAGACATTTTTAACATGGTCATTCAAGTAGACCAAAGAAAAGAATAGGGACAGTGTCCAGCTGACAAGTTCTACAGGTTAGGAACCGTAAAGCTACTTTCACAACCTGTCACTGTGGAAATCTGACCTGAGTATTGACCAGAGTGGGGTAGGGGTGGGCTTCCAGAACCTCTTTGCTGATGCTTCCTATCCCTCCCCCATCCTGTCCTTCCTTCGCAAACACGTTCTGGCTCCTTTTTCTTCCTTCCACTCACCCCAAACTTTCTTCACTATCTCCAAACTCCTCAAGTTGCCCCACAGTTTCTCATATTCTTGGATGGGGCTGCTTTATTCCTGCCTGCTTTGGAGCCACATATCACAGACCTGTAATTGTCCATCTAAAAGGCCCGGGCAAGCACAGACCTCCTTTATTGAAGGAATAAGTACAGAATGTGACATTTTCCACCAGGACAGGTGCAACAGCACAATGCCAAGTGCTACGCTGAACGCTCAGGAGCAAGTTAGTTATCTTCAGTTTACTGATGGGTAAAATGGGGCAAGAAATAGAATTACTTTATAGGGCTCGAGAGAGAATTAAATGGGTTAATATAACGTCCTTAAAAGAGTACTTGTCACAAAGCACTCAACAACTGTTAGCGGTTGTCCACATCATTACAACACATATAAGTGCTCAGACTGTCAATGAATGGTTCCTGTGCCATTGTTTTCATCCATAAGAATAAGCAATCCCTTGACCCAGGTGTTCCAAAGCAAGGAGGAATGGAGACTGACGGTGGGAGGAGAATGGCATTAACTAAGCAGACATGTTAGGATGAGTAACCCACCTGCCTGTCATGCGGTGCTTGCATTCTAGGAGGTTCCAAAGAAGATCAGCAGGAGATCTGTGTCTTAGTTTGCATCACTTTCAGCAAAAAGAATTTAGATGAGAAAGAAGCAGCAGCAGCCTCTGGAGCCTGATATTTCACATGGATTTACCTGGCATAAATTTATACCTTTTGAAAATCTTACATTTCTTCTCTTGGGCTGATCCTGAGGTAGGGCTCCGCCACACTTTTCACTCTCTCCTTTCAGTTTTGAAGCAGGACTGCAATTTGCCACTGCTATACCATTTTCATTCCAACTGTCCATAGGGTCCTATTCCCAGCATGGCCCTGCCTCTTGCTAAATGACAAAAGATCAAAGCTTTCATAAAGCCACAATGAGAGGGAAAGAGAGATCAGGTTATCTGGGCCATTCACTATACACACACACAGGAATGTGGGCACTCACTCGTACACACACGCATACACACGTCTGCCAGATTATAAATTGCAAAGCCAAACAAGCCATAAACTCTTATGAGGGATGAGGGTGGGGGAAGCCATGCCAGATAGATAACAACAACGATGTCGAATTTCAGACATGAGCAGGTTTGTGTGTGTGTGGGCTCTAAACCAAGGGTTTGGGATGGAAAAGCTGACAGCCCCTTAGAACTAAAGCATCTCGACTGGGTGCCACTATAATAAATCAAAATCAGTTATGTAAAGTGTAAAATTATCATTTGGAAATCACTCTCTCTGAATAATTCAATCATTGACTTTCACATCAAACAACCATTTCAACCACCCACACACACAGTTCAGTCTCACACTGGTCTTAAACTCTCTTTAATTATCGGCATTAACCTATCACATTACTATTTTATTCCTATTTCATCCTGAGGGAGGGGGGTCGGTAATTATGATAAATCACAATGAATGAGAAGACTTTCAGCTGTCCTTCCACATGATTCCAGAGTTCCCTTGATCTGACGGTGACAGGGCTGCCTTTGTCCCAGAAAGGGACAAGGACAGATAAGCAGCCTCCTTCTTGACAAATGCATTACGGATGCCAGTCAGGACAAAAAGGCCAAAGAACCCAGCTCTGCAGCTGTGCATGGCTGTCTTTTCTGCCTACATCCCAGGCTGAGCAGAGATGTCTACCTGCCCCTGGTGGGTAGAACATTTAGGTTCATGTAAACAAGTTTCATCAACAGCCTGCCTAGTTCTCATTTACCACACTGAGCAGCCACTACCCTAAAATAAAAATACTTTTTAAAACACAGACATATATCTAAAGCTAATCACCCCCTCAAAGAATAGCTTACTGAGCTATAAAAAGTGAGTCTCCTATTATATTCTTTGGGGGGAGTAAGGGGCTCTGGCTCTTGCCTTAATGATCCCCAAGAGACAAGGACTACACTAGAATGGACATGAGGTGAATTATCTCATTTAGGGAAACAGGATTTCCTCCATCGCCGCTTCCTAAGAGTCTGGCTTCCTAGTTCTGAAAATCAGGGAGATGTCTCCCACCTGCATCAGCCAATGCCTCCCCCTCACCTTTCAGATCTTCCGATTTCCATGTATCTATCTAATTGTGAAGGGATTACCATAAGAAAAACCAACAAGAATATAAAGATGTTTCTATACAGATGTCAAGTGCAACATGCTATAAGAAAGAAGAAAACAACCTGAATGTCAACCACAGAGCACAAGCTAAATAAATTGTGACACATCCATTCAATGGCATGCATTTCAACCATTGAAGGTCAGTTGCACATGCGCATTAATAAGCAATGGAAAGTTGTTATGAAAAAGAGAAAAATCAGGTGAACATATCTGATTCTATTTTTTTAATTTGTAAAAAGGAGAAAAAAATTAGGTTATTTAAAAATTTTCACAATGGTTATATCTGTCTGGGTAGGGATATTACAGGTGATGTTACTTCCTATTTTCTACTTTATTTCCAATTAGTCTACAAAGGAGCAAATTAATAAAGCGGTTAAGAGCATAGACCTGGAGCCAGTTTTCCTAGAGTCAAATCTAGTTCTGCCACTAAGGGATGTTACCTTGGGTAAGTTATTTAACATACTAGTACCTCAGTTTCTTTATCTGTGAAATGGGGCAATGATGATATTGACATCTCAAGACCATTGTGAGAATCAACTGGGTTCATCCTGAAGCACAGTTATACCAGTGGCTGGTACATAGTCAACACTATGTAAGAGCCATCTATGATTATTAAAATAATCATATATGTCTTGCATAATTTTTAAAAACCTGGGGGCCCCAAACCAGCTGTCGAATCTAAGCACACCCACATCAGTTGGCATGTTTCCTCCAGAGTAAAATGAGTGAATTAGATAGATGATCTCAAAGGTCTGTCCCTGTTCTGTGATGGCATAATTCAATGAGGATGATTCTAGTTGTCCCTGAGTGTGTAGCACAGAGGGTAAAGGGGACACTTCAAAGAAGGCTGCAGTAGGAGCTGGTGGGAAGAGAGCATGATGGGGCCCCTGGGAGAGATCAGAATAAGCATGCGTGCAGGACTAGCGGGGAGGGGGAGATGCAGGAATGCCAGCCAGCCAAGGCAAGCTGCCTCTATGCTCAACTATGTGATTAAGTGACTTGCTTTTCTGTTTTCACAAAGCCAGACTCCAGCTCAAAAAACCTCAGGGACTATTTTAAAGAAAAGTTATTCCTTTGTTTTTAATTGTAATTAAGTAGGTATTTTATAATATTTAAATAGTGCAATTTACATGTCACTTCCGTGATGCGCTGGGTACCCTTCACCAGGGGGAGAGACCGCAAGTTTAAGAGGACTGCTGTGTATTATTTTGTGATTAGCAAAGTGCATTTATGCAATTGTGAGCAGCATGGAGATACTGGGATATTTCAAGACTTCATTAAACGTGCCAGAACTTTAACAAATTTACGTGAAGCCAAAGTTTATTCATGTTAAGAGTTCATTCATCCTTCTTCCCATACTTTGACAAAATGTTTAAGTTAGTTTCTCATTTTATTTGTCTACTGAGTTCCCTAAGTTAGGGAAATTAGTATTGTGTGTGCGGTTTGATTTAATTAGCAATTGGGGAAATCGGCCTGGCATGTTTCATGGAAGCTTGGGGAAATTGTCAATTAGCATTGTGTTAATTGGTGTCTGCCGTCCTTGCTTTTTAGTTTTTAACCCCTTTTACCTTGTTCCCTCTTTCAGTGTGTAAAATCTGGTTGTTTATTATTCTTTAAATAAAGGATTAATTGCCTGAATTCCTGCCTCTGCTCCGTGTCCTCCTTCTCCCCAAGCAGATGGGGAACTGGGCAGGCCTGCAGTGGCAGCCTTATTTCTTTCAGGCCCTGGTCCTCCCTGGCACAGGAGGAAGCACTCTCTGCTGTACTGCCCCATGCCCAGCCTGAAGCTTCCCCTCTGTTGTCAGCAGTGCCCAGTGGACACATTCTGTCTACAATCACTGACGATCCAGACTGGCCCTCAAAAGACTCCCACTGCTCAGATTTTCCTGGAGTCTGTGGCTGTCACTGGATTTGTGCAGCTCACGTCACCTGGCACAATCAGTGCCCTTCTAGAGGGCAAGTGAGGGAGCCTTTCCAAAAGCAGGAAGGAAGTCATATTTTAGTGCCTCCAGAGAGCCAGGCTCTTTTAAACTCACTGCATTTCCAAAAGGAGGTTTACAGTAAAAAGGCTGGGATTCAACTCCACTATGGGATGCAATATGAGCCTTTGTCCACCTTGTCCAGCACTATTATTTCCAGAGTCCAGACTTGGTGGTCAGTGTGGGCCTTGGAACAACAATATTGGTATCAGCTGGGAGTCTGATACAAATGCAGAATCTCAGGCCCCAACGAGATCCACTCAATTAGCATCTGCAGTTAACAAACTCCCCAGGGGACTGACATTATATTAAATGTAAGTACTGTCCTAGCACACTGATTGGCCTGTGTTAAGCCAAAAACTTGGCTCTGAAGTCTTGATATACCCCAAAATCTGTCTTCTTTTCCAAAGTCATAGAAGTTCTGACTGGGCACTTAGCTGTCCACAGAAAGAATACATATCCTAGACTCCTTTACGACTAGATTTTTACCATGTGACCAAGTTCTGGCTAACCAAATGTAAGTGGAAGTGTCCACTCACTAGCCTTCCGCCCATCCTGCTGCTTGAAACATGGACGTAAGGGTTAAAGCTCCATCTTGGACCGTGAAGATGAAGGCTATACTTTGGGGATGTCCAGAAATGTGTAAGGGGACTGGGCATGTGGGGATTTGATGGGACACAGCCCCCTATTTACCCAGTACTGCTTCCTCCAGATCCTAAACTATAAACCAATTTTCTTTAGGACTGGGGGTAAGGGGTGAGTCCTGTCATTCATGGACAAACCCCCTGACTAATACAGAATCCCATATATAAAAAGCCCATATATAACACATAGTGCCTCCCAAAGTAAAGAGGAGGTAGGGTGAGGAAATCACCTATGGTGTACAGAACAAGGACCAGTGGACAGAAGTTCTTTGAAGACAGATTTCAGCTTAACAAAATGCCTTCCAATAATTAGACTATCTAGCTGTGAAATGAACTGGTTATCCCATTGAAGTAGAAAGCTTCCTGTCACTAAAAATGTTCAAACAATACCTATAGGGCCATCCTCCTGTGCTTCCAAATGCTGCAGAGGACATTCCTGGCCTGGGCAGAATACTGATCCCCTTCCAACTCTTCTTTTCTCCAGACAACTGGGAGAGGGGAGCAGTGGAAAACATACTCAGGGCACAATGGATTTTAAATCTTTACTGTGCCCTAGATATTGAACCAAGTTAGAAACTTTTCTCTTAGTTTCCACTTCTGCACCTTAATTCCAAGATGTATTTATCTGCTGCCTCTCAGTTCCACCCAGGCTCTTCTGTACTCTTCTCCTTACCACTGTGTTGAGAGTCTGCAAATTACACCTCACATACTCTCCAGCAGCCTCTGGTTAGGTAGGAGATCAGAAGGTGGGCGAAAGAGAAAAGCTTTTTGCTTTTCCCTTGGACATCAGAGACAGCCCTGGCACTGGCTGGTAGCTGCAATAGCGACAGTGGGATATAGTCATTCCTGGTTCCAGCTGCCCGGGAGGGCGGCAGCACCTCCTCAGCAGTCCCAGCAGCACAGCCACGGGCTCAGGTGCAGGTTCCAGTCAAGGGGAATTAACAGAGTCCTAATATCCTGGTATTGCCTCTTCTTTCTTCTGCTCCTTCAGATCTACCTACCTACTCCCTTTTGCTCCTCCAGACCTTGCCCCCAATACCTTTGTAATCAATTCTCTCATTAAATCTGTGTAAAATATCTCAGATGGTTCTTGTTTTCCTGGCTGAACCTTGGTTGATGCAATCACCAGCCCTCATGAATCTCTCTTCTCCCCTGAGGCAAACCCAGTGCATGCCAGAGGAGGATATATATGTAATTAGCTCCTGACATCGGCAGCACCCACCACCAGTCTTTCCTGCCCTCACCATCCCAGAGTTGCCATCCATCAGATGCAAGAAGACCAGAGGGCTGTAGTCTTCAACTTAACACCTAACAATCACAACTGATGAGGCCGCACTCTGAGACAGATCTATGGCTTCAATTTCTCACCAGTATTTTAGCTCCCCGGGCTAGCTGTCATGTAGCTGGTCTCATTGAGAGGACATTAAGGGACCCATTTTTCAGGAGTTGGCTTATGCGAGCAGAACTCTATTTCCACGTGATATTTATCAACATGGAACTCTCAAACATGATCCCACACCTCAGCCCCTTAGCAGACTTAACTACTAGGCAGCACCCATTTATAAACAAGCAAATGAAATCCTTCTCTTTGATAAGGAGAGCAGGAAAATTCTGTGTTGCAGGGTTTCAAGAACTCCCTGAGCGAGAGAATTCTAGAGAGGCTATCCCTGCCAGCCCTACCCTCTAGAACCTCAGCTTGGGTTCCAGAATAGGGTCTAGGCCAGTTGGTTGGTTGGAGGAATGGGATTAGAGAGCCAAGATGAAGAAGCTTATAGATTTTCTACTCAACTCACTCCATCTCTCATTCTAGAAAATATACTATCAACAGAATTACAACCACCACACTCTTAAATCAGTCCATCGGGTTAGGCAGATTTAAACCACCAGGAGGATAACACATTTTGGTACATTTTTTTTTCACTGTCCTACATTCATAAAAACTGACACAAATCTATGTGGCTGGGACACAGCACGGGATCCAGAGTTAATCCTAATGTAATCCCAGGATCTGAAGATCTCCCATCTCCTTTACAGGAGGACTGCCTATGAGAGACCAACTGAGCTGCTCCCTACAAGTTTAGAAGACGCTCAGGAGCAATGGGATCAGCTGTGGGACATGGTCATGAATATTTTAAAAATACTTATCATTTGTAGATGAGGCTTAGAAGACATTGCAATAGTTCTGATGGAAAATCATTGTGTATTTAAACAAGTCCCTCTTGGTACCAGCGCCAGCCTCTGGGTCCTGGGTCAGCCCACACCCAGGTTCCAGAACACCCAGCTACTATCAGGTACAGACACAGCGGGCCTTAGTGGCAGCCAAGAACTCTGAACTCTCCTTGAGAGTCGTGACCCATACCTGGCTGCCACAGTTTCATTTCCATGCAGCTCTCCCATTCCCACAAGGGCTGACCACCAGGCATCTATGGGTACTAAGAGCTGGTGAGCAACAGAGAAGGTCACAAGTGGGAAATTTCCGATGGGTCGCGTTGGTGAACTATACTAAAAATCTCCTTCAGGTGTTTCTCTACAAAAAATGTTTTCCCTTATTTCAGCTTCTGTTCATCTCCTCTCTCCTGAAAGTCTATTTAGGCCAGGATCATACATTAGACACAATGAGCTCTAGAATTCCTGGGTTGTACATCAGAGTAGTGAGTCAGTCTCTCTCTCTCTCTCTCTCTCTCTCTCTCTCTCTCTCTCTCTCCCCCGCCACACACACACACACACACACACACACACACACACATGTATGTATATGTATCTGTGTGTATCTGTATGTATATGTGTGCATATACACATATATATGTATATACATACATGTGTGTCTATATACATACACGTATATGTAATATGTGTGTGCATACATATATAGTGTTTCTCTACACACACACACTCACATTCACATTCTACATATAGTGTGCATGTGAGTATATGTTTAAAGAGAAAAATGAGAAAGAGGACCCACCAAAGATGGAAAAAAAATGGTCAGAAAAGTAGGACAATCATAATATTTATTCATTAATAACTCCAGGCCAGGCACCTTGCTGATGCCTTTATATGTACTGTCTATTATTCAAACTTCCACTACCTAGCTACAACCTTTCCAATTTTGGTCATATCTGTGTGCACTTATCATTTGCTACATTTTACTTTCAATTTATTTATTTAGTTTCTCCAGAAAAAAAATCTCAGCATCATAATACAATCATGGGTTTGATGTGTTATTTTTTGGTAAAACACTTTGGAATAAAACATAACTATAATGTTCAATGAACTGTTCACCAAACATTATCTATAATGGTGCCCATAGCCTCATTTTGGATAACACCACACATCATTTATTCTTTACAACTCCATGCTTTATCACAACTGTGCCCATTGCACACTGGGGCAATCAAGGCTCAGAGGCTAAATAACTTGCCCAAAGCCCAAAGGAATACAGTCATAGGAGTCCATAAAGGAGAATTTCCAGAAGGAGTGAGTAGCCAACAATGTCCTATACCACAGAAATCAAGTTAACCAAAATGCCCAAGATCCTTTTGTACTTAGAGAGTCAGGAGCCCAGACTATAATGAGATGAAGAGTGGAAATGTGGGAGCAGAGGTTAGGTAATTGGGCGATTCAGGACTTGGACAGAGAGAGGTGAGAGGAATGAGGAGTTTGAGTTTGATATATGATTGACTATAAACGCAGTCATGTCCATAATTACTTCCCAACTCAAACCCCAGAATTGCAATTGTGTTCCCATTTCTTCCTTGTGAAATCCAGGTGAGCTGAGGGTAGATGCAATCTGAATTTCGGGCTATCTCTGACCCCAAAAAGGAATATCGAGGTGTCAGGTAGAAGCTTGAAGCAGGTGGGAGTGAAAGTGCCAGGAGAAAAACCACTTACAGGGCCCAGTGAACCTGCCCTCCCAGCCCAAGGCAGCCCTGCAGGGTAAGCTGTGAAGAGAAAGATGAACTAGCCCTACAGCAGGAGGCTTCCAGTTAGCTATGAGGACCATTTTGACCAGGGATTGCTGGTCAAGGACTGTTTTAATATTGGCAGGAAGAGAAGAGGGTAAACATATCTTTTGTCACTGTTTCCCGCTCCAGATTCTACTTGTAAAAGCTTACCATGAACTTTGTGACCTACCGATGCTTGACACTACATCCTTTCAGTCCTCCATTTCCCAGGGTTCAAAATCCAGCCAGGCAACCTGCACCCCCAGATGAAACTTGAGCTCTAAACATTGATTCAGAGACAAAGTCTGTTGTTTTTTGATAAATAAGTGACCATTTACAGGTTGATAATGCAAATCAACAGAGCACACATGTGATAAGTTTCCTGGGAGACTTGGGAGCAAATCAGACTGGACACCTGGAAGAAGGCTGGTCAGAGAACAGAACTGGCCTTGGACAGCAGGAGACTGCAGGCTGGTAATAAAGATACTTGCAAAATAGAGTGATAATAGAAATAGACAGACTGATGACCATACCGAATATTTGCATACCACATATCACTTGGGAAGTAATTGCATACTCATTTTCTCTTTTATTCTTTACAAGTTATTTCCACCTGGATAGGCTATACGTGCACTCCACATGCTCCAGTGAATCCGTCCTCTCCTCAGCCATCTCTCCTCTACTCTGGTGTTGTTAAAGACATTGACACTCTCCCAAACTCCGTAGCACAAAGTCTGAGACCATCTGATTCAACCACCCCTCGAGTCTGTGGCTCCTTCCTTTGTAACATTTTGCTTCAAGTTTTATTTCTCTATCCCATCACCAGCTCCCCAAGTCAGGCCCTTGGGACTCCTCTCCTGGACAGCTATAAATGCTAACTGGCCTCTTCATCTTGGCACACTGGGTGTCAATCCATGACCAGGTGAGGGCCTAAAAAACTCCCCTGCCCAACACTGCCAGTGGCCTCAGCATGTTCATCCCCAGAAGTCTCTTTCATCTCGACTCCCAAGAAAAAATGTTGGTGTCTTTTTATGCCACCCATTAATACCTTAATGCCAGTGTACAATCTTTTATCTGCAATGCCAAAATGAAAAATCTCTGTAAATGGGAGGTGGGGAAGGGTAGAACTAATTTGATGGTAAAACTTGTCGTGAGGCTATTTAATTTTTTAATTTACCTCACTTAGAATAGTCACACAGCACTACAAATATTAATAAATTGACTATGGAACACTTCCCCAGACCCCACTGGGGATATTATAAATTATATTGGATATGCATCACAATATCTTGCTAAAATCTGAAAAATTCTGAATTCTGAAACATATATAGCTCAAAGGGTTTTAAATAATAGAATTGGGACCTACATTAACTGGCATTAGTCATTACTCTTTGCAACTTTTATCTAGTTATCAATCGTTGAATCCTCAAATTGAGCACATATTATACAGAAGGCAAATTTTCAGGTAGTGAAAGCTTGTAGCAAGTTAAAATACCTGATCTTTGACCACAAGTTCTTACAACCCTAGGTCTGACAGACCTAAACCCTAGGTATGACCGACCAACATGCTATGGGCCTAGTGATGGAATCTGATGACAGAGGCATAATAGCCAACTTACTGTTCAGAAAAAACTTTGCAGAAGAGGTTTACCTTACCCTGTGTGGTAAAGAAGAAACAGAAAAAGCAATAAAGGCCTGAGAAGGCAGTTCAAGTATAGCAAGTAGGTGAGAAACTCACAAGGGCTTGCAATCTAGTTGACTATACTGAACTACTAAACTCATACAATCATAGAACAGTTGGCCACTATTTATACAATTATACTTCTTAGAAAACCATTCCTTCTGCTGCTACCAATGTCCCTCCCACCACAGCAGCCAAAATGTCATCTGGACCCTCAGCAACATTGGGTGAGAAATCCTACTTCTGTTACAAGTACTGTCAGTGAATGCCAGGGCTGCTGAAATATGGCTGGAGAAATAGCCAAGGTCAGATCATTAAGGGCCTAATTAGCACGTGGTGAGTCTAGTGGCAGAAAGTTTGAGCTCAATATTTAACAGCTCAGCAAGCCTGGAGAAGTTGCTTAATCCTTCTGTGCCTCGGTTTCTTCATCTGCAGCAGGATGCTGCTGCTGCTGAGGGTGATCCTACATAATCCATCCAAGTATTGTGTGGATTCCATGAGAATATGCATGTAAAGCACTTAGTAAATATTCAACAAATGTTAGCTGTAATTATATTACCAATTAAGGGGGCTTATGAGCAAAAGGGAATAACTAAAGGGTTGTGACATAGTCAGATGGGCATTGCCCAGCCTCAGGTAGATGTGTCAAGTCTGGTTGGAAACGAAGGCAGCTAGAGAAAGGGAGATAGTTAGGAGCCTGTTCTGGTAATCCAATAAAAAAAAAATGAGGCAAGCCTGAACTCACATGATGGCAGTGAGATTTAAACATGACCTATGAATTTAATACAATAAATACTCATGAGTCCAAATAACAAATTGATTGATAGATTCAGGAAAGTATGCACTGTTTCTTACAGTGGAATTCCAATTAATAAATGTGTAAGAAGTAATAGAAATAGAAAATCACCATTAAGCAAATACATTGCAGTTAATTGTGAAAGGCAAGAATCACTGACTGATGCTCATCTCAGTGGGCAAGTGTATGACGAGAAGCAGAGAGCTGGTAATGAAAAGGTGGTTCTCTATGAAAGCTGAGCAGAGGATTTCTGCAAAAATGGCTGCACTTGACCATCCAAAGCCTAACGCACCATGCACACAAGTCCAAGGTACTGGACCCTTGGCAGAGCTATAAAACCAACTCCCAGCTCTGCCCTCCAGGAACTGCCAGTCTGCCCAACACAAAACAATGCTGACTCCAGCCAGCCTCTGAACGAATCAGAGCCAAGCACGTCACCTGTCTCTCCGACTAATAATAAACACAGAGTCCCTTCCCCCTCCAAGAAAATGTGGCAGGTGTTCTATGGCCCAGGTTTACATGTAATCTCTAGAGCAAGTTGCCTAGGTTCCTATTCCAATCTACTACTCACAGGTGCAACCTTGGGTGACTGGCTGATTCTTGTTGGGCCTCAATTTTCTCATCTGGAAAATGGTGAAACTGGTACCCACCTTGAAGGGTTAATCCAGGTAAAGGGCTCATCGCAGTCAGCACATGGGAATGGTCTATGGTCAGCACTTGGGAATAACAGCAGTTATCTCGTGTCTCCTCTTCCATCAAGATGTCTGGCTGGGAGACTCTGCTCAGAGTGAGAGACCCAAAGGATGGCAGCAGCTAGTTTGGTCTACATTTTCACAGATATCTTGACTCCTGACTTAAAGGGCTCACAGAAGCACTTCTACTGCCACCCCCAAATTTGGTATAAACCTGAAAAGTGCTGATAAATCTATTGTTATTTATTTTTAATTTATACCCTGCCAGGTTCCAAAAAGGATATAAAGCAGCACAGATGTAATCTATGTAACCTCCAGTGACAGGAACCAGGGCACACACTTCTTCCACATCTGCCATGAAGGTCAGACTACTTGACCCCTTCCAAGTAGATAAGGGATAACCAAGGAGCCAACGCAGAAGGGAGGTGGCACCTCACCCAGCACCACAAGAGTCCACAACCCCTCCCCAGGCCAAACCATTTCCCTCCAGCTCTGCCTGCCTGCTGCTCCCACATTTCCTGTGGCCACACCATGTCCGCTGTCCCTGAGAGGTTGTAGGAACAAAGGATATCAAGGAGCAAGCAGCACTCCCCTGGCCACCCCCAAAATAAAAATAACCAGATGAAATCAAATCAATAGCAGCTTTGGAAGATAGGTGTTTGTTTATTTAATCATAAAAGAGCAGCCTGACAATATCAAAAGAAGGGGTTAGGTATCCTGGTGGCTGGTAAGTCATACCATCCCCCACCCCACACCCCAGCACTCCATTTCCCAGCAGGGCTCTGGCTGACATGCCTTGCCTCTCTCCTCTGCCTACTCAAAGCTCCCCATCCTTCAAAGGCAAAGGTCTCCCTGTCCCAAAACCTTTCCTGCCTCTCCACTCACTGGCCTCCGGCCTCTGAATACAAATATCACCAATCCTCTCAGTCTCCCTTTGAGCACTTAAACCCCTGCTAACTGTCCCCATTTCTGAGCAGCATGCTCCCCTGCCCAGAAGCTGATCAACAAATGTGTAAGCGCCCCGAGGACAGGCTGGTGGGGCAACATACGAGGCACACAGGAGGCAGGACACAAACCCAGGCTAACTGAAGAGCCTGGAAACTTTGTTGACATTGATCCTTTTGTATGTTGACCAAAATACCCAAACTACACTAGCAGTTCTCATGCTTCAGGGTACAGAAGAAATCAAATGGGAGGCGGAAGGCAGGGATGGGAAGGGAGTGCTCTTGGTTTATATACAGATTTCCAGGCACTACTCCAGAAATTCTCTTTCAATGAGTCAATATTGAGGCCCAGGAATCTATCTTTAACATACTTTGTCATACTTTGAGTAAAAGACCCAACTCCAGGACCTTGACTATATGGGAAAAAACCTGGCTTGGGAGTCCAGTGCTGCTGAAATAAGACCCCGGTTCTGATACCAGGTGGGTTATATTAGGCAGGTAAACAACCTGTCTGGGTCCCAGACTCCTCATCAGTGAAGGACAAGATTCTAAGAATTCGAATAGCTATCAAACAAACAGCTACCATGTGCCAGGAGTTCTTCTAAGTATTTTCCATGAATTTTTCCTTTTATTCCTCACAACAGTCATCGTACAATGAGGAAACTGAAGAATAGTGTTAACTGCCTTGTCCAGGGCCACACTGTTGGTGATGAAAGACCTGGGAATTAAACCCAGAAAATCAGATCCCAGAGCCAGGGTTCACCACCACCATGCTCTGGCCCCAGAAAGGACTTCTGATGCAATTTTACAGAGAGCGAGCAGGACACAGGTCACCTGGATGGCTGCCATACTGGTCCGCCCATTCCAGGGCTCTGGTCACACCTCTGGAGCTGCCTCTGGGTCACCCTCTAGGCCAGCTTAAAAGAAAGTCTTACTGCAAGAGGTCAAAATCAGCTCAACCCACAGGAGGGATGCAGATTACCTAGGTAAAACTGGAAAGGAAATTAAAAGCCAGAAGCAGAGTGTGCAGGCATAAGGAATGCCAGGGCCTCCTCAACTCCAGAAACTCTTCACAGGGATGACAGGACACCAGAAGGGCAGTGGGGAGGCTGGGAATATGCTCATGAAGCCAAATTGCCAAGCAGAGTTCAACAGGGCCTTTGCCCACACTTTTCAAAGCACAGGAGGCACAGATTACATCTCAGGCCATGAAACTGATGGCCAAAAGTTCCTTGGGGAACCCCAAGGGCACCTGCCATTCCCATGACATTCATATCCCCAGCAGCAAACTTAGGAGAGCACCTTAAGGCCAAGGTCACACTAGGGTTGAGGGGTGCCTGCCACCACCAGAGGCAGTGTACAAACTGAATCCTGAAAAGGAGGTAAAAGGAGACCAATGGCATTCAAGCTGTGGGTCCTTCTACAAGGCCCCCTGGCTGGCGCTACCCTGTGCTCACTCATGGGGCCAATGCATCTCTGCTCTCCCCCATCATTCCCTTCCTTCCCAAATCCCACTTACCTGTCAGAGTCCAGCTGAAAAGATCCTCCTTCTTCCAGAGAACAATTCCTAACCTCCCCAACCCCAAGTCCACTGTCCTTTCCCAGTCAGCTTTTCACACTCTGCCTTTGGGACCCACCCCTGCATTATGGGCTGGAGATGGGCATAGCTCATTGCTTAGGAGCCAGGCTCTAGGGTCTGCCTGCCTGAGTTAAAATATCAGTTCTGCCCTGTACTAACTGTGAGACCTTGGGCAAGTTACTGAATTTCTCTAAGGCCCAGTTTTCTCAGCCTTGGGTTGGGGACAGTAATTGTATTAACCTCATTAAGTTGTTGTGAGAATCAAATGACATGTATGCAATGGCCTCAGCACATAAGTACTTAATTAATTTTAAGGATTATTCTCTATCTTTTCAAATGTACACATATTTTAGCTTTCGCCTAGCTAGTACATTCCATGACAACAGGTATCTTCATATCTTCAAGCTATAATAGCTATCTACTTTCTGTTGAAGCGCTACTGTCTGCCAAGTCCTGTGCTAAATCAGTGAATCCCTAAGCTGCCCTTCAGTCTCAGGTTCGGCAGATGTCCTCTAAAGCAAGAGGGAAGGGGTGGCCACACGGAGTTCTATTTCTCCTGCAGGCTGTTGCCGGAGCTGAGAAGGGTGGGTGGGTGCCCATGGACCTGCGTAGGATAGGGTTGCCCACGGAAGAGGTTTTGCTCTCTAGCTCATTTCTGGGGTCTATCACATAATTGGCAAGTGACCTTGGTCAAATTTCTAACCATCTAATTTTAGGTTCTCTGATCTATCCATGGGAATTAGAATTTCTTTACAGTGCTGTTATTAGAATTGCTTCCAGCAAACACTTATGGACTATCTTGCCAAACTAGGAAGTTACAAACCTTCTCCCCTAACCCATGAATAAAAGGAAGAAGCAGCCTCCGAGGAGCCCACACCACAGAAGAAAACTAGCTGCATGCCCTTTAACAACACTGTCAACAGTTAACATGGAGATTCCTATGAGAACATCAACTCCAATAATGGTTAAGAGCTATGAATTCAACAGCATGCACAAATTCAGTGTTTCTTCATACATCTTTGTCTCCAAGCACCATATGGTAATATGGATGGAAGCAAAGTCAAAGAAAAGGTCAAGGATGTCTTCAGAAGTGACTACTCAAAATGGCCCACAAAACTGTGCGATGGCCAAGCTACACTCCTCCAGAAGCGAAACTCACCCAGAGGAAATTACTCTCCCCCCACCTCCACTCCCCACCACTTTAACCAGAGAGGAAAAACCGAAGAGAACTTTTCTTAAATTATTTAGAAATGTAAGAGAATCTTTTGAAATAAAAAGGAGTCTTTGTTTCATAGTCAGTTTAATAGCCAACAGTGGGTCCCAAGTCTTTTTCTATAATACGGGTATTATAAAAGTACGTACTTCATACAGTGGTTGAGAGAGTTAGTTGAGATGATACAGGTAAAGAATTCAGCCCAGTATTTCATACATAATAAGCGTTTGATAAATGCTAGATGTCATTGCTGTTGGGGTTTTTGTTGTTGTTCCTGTCCTTGAACTGTTGAAAAATTAAAGAATCACGAACTAGGAAGAGAGGACCCTTACCAAATGGTTCAGTCTTTGGGTTAGAAATCTCATTCAAATATCTAAATATCTCCCTCCTCTCCTAACATCTCTGGCTTAATGGGACACAACCCGAATGGTTCGGGCACATCCAACAGAAAACACTGCCCTGGTCTTCTGACCCCCCAGGGCTCCCCGGGGTGGAAGAAAAAGCAGAAAGCTCAAGTCAGGTGGAAAAACTTGGATTGAGGATTGGAAGGGGAGTGGCTGAAAAGAAAATGAAACTGGTCCAAAAGACACACACAAAAAAATAAAAGATAAAATGGGAGTGTGAAGAGCTCTTTAGAAGGCTCACATGCCCTGGGAGAAACCTTCAAAGGAGAGAAGAATGAGCTAACCCTTCAGACCCTTTGAAGTACTGACATGTGCAGTGGAATCCCCTTGGTCCACTCCGTCCTGAAATCCTGCCGAGTGAAGAACCCCCAACTACATGCTTGATGTGGTGTGCACCTGAAAAGCCAAGTGCTCAGGCATTGCAGGGAATTTCTCTCACCATTTAATAAGGAATGCCTGGAATATTCCAATCGAGAAGTATTTCTTAATTTCCTGTGCAATCTGAAGGCATTATCCAAGGGTTATTTTTGTTTTGTTTTATTCAGAAGTGGGGTTGCTGGAGCATTCCTCTTGGACATGTTCAGATTTGAATTAATTAGAATTCCTGTACAGTTTTCTTGGTTATAATTATAGCTTAATTTGATTGCTTAATAGCTCTGGTTTTCGTAATGTTTAGCACCTGTTGTAAATTGCACAAGATAAATCACCTTCTACCTTCCACCGTGTTTACGCCTAACTTTTGCCTTTTCCCTTTCAGGCACTAGGCTTGTGATGACAGCCATGCGCTTTGCTCATCCCTGCCCTTTCCACCAAAGAACTCTCTTTTGCAAGGCTATTTAACCAGAGAAGAAGTGACTTTTACTTAAATGCCTCCTTAAAACTGTTAGATTTTTTAAGGGGAAAAAATTGAGGAGGAAAAAAAAGAGTATTTCAGATGCTATAAACTCTGAAGACTGACCTCTGGTATTATGTAGACTTCCACTTAAGGGTCACCTTTTTGATGCACTGGATGTATGGGTTTTTCTTCCCCCCTCCTTTCCTTTCCAGGATTATTAGACAGCAGTGGAAGCCCTGCATCATTAATTGATTTCTCCTATGCATTGTACTATGATACAATTTTTCAAGGCTGTGCATAATTGTGTTCTCTGTGCCAGCGTTCTGTGTTCTGTCCTTGTCATATTGTCATTGAAGGCTGTTTCCACCCTCTGTAATTGGAGATGTTCTACTTTTGGACAAAGGTGTGGGGGCAGCTCAGGGGAACAGCGCTGACATTTACTTCATCAATTTATTTTTATTGTTCCTACATTTATTGCAGCTATAACAGCCCTTTAATAGTTATATCTCCTCCCTGTAGGGTATTCTGGTATTTGAAATTTTTTTAACTCATTTGTTCTCATAGATAACAGTGAAGTGCATTTCAGGATAACCTTTAGGTTTCAATCTCCTCTCTTCTTTTGGCTCTGAGGCAGTCTTCGCTTTAAACTTTTACTGCATTGCTAGTCTAAAGGCCAGAGCGCCAAGTTCATTCTAGCACTGAAGTAACCACAAATTAGTGGTCCTGAAAATTTCAGGGAGGTTAGTCCTAAACCAAGAGTGCAGCTATTACCGTAATTCAAAACCGGTCATCCTTTTAATATGGGGTTGACGGCGGGGGGAGCTAAAGGAAGGTGTGCGGGAAGGGGAGAAAGTGAGGGGCAACGAGAAAGAATCCTAGTAAATACTAACTGGGCCCCACATTCTAATCCTGGTCAAATAAGGACTGTAATTAAATCTTTATGACTGATGAAACATCATACTGGCCCAATTCTGAGTCTCTGCCCTTCAAGGCCAGAAACATGGGGCACAATTAAGAGGAAACTGTGCTTGGATTTACTGTTCTTGTCTTTGGATACGGTGACCCTCCAACCCAGTCCCACCTCCCTTAAAAAAAGGTTATTTTAGGATAGCCTTAGAAGTAAGTCCTTATCTGCAAGCTTACCTTATTTATTTTTTACCAGCCCTATAGAAAAAAAAAAGTCAATTTTGTTCATTTTCCTACATCCACCTCTGTGGTTGAGAAAACATCTGTATGAGTGAGAAACATTTCTGCGCTTATTTCTAAGACCACGATACTATGCCACTGTATAACCGTTTGTGCTCCAATTGCCAGCTTCACAACAAAAATTTCCTCGGAATGGTATCTAGACACACTTTTCAAATTTGAGTTTATTTTTGTTTCTATCCCCCAATGTCTCCTATGGAATCATTGCTACACCTTCCCTTCCTAGTAGTATTATCAGAATCTACCAAAACCTACTGCCTTCGTCTCAACAGAGAGGGCCAAATGCCTTATCAATTATCAGAATGCCAAATTAGCCAAAATCAAAGTCTCCAAATTCCATATTGAGTTTAGGACCAGGTGCCTTTCCCTGATCACTACTAATATGAACATCTACCTGGGAAACAGGATTTCTCAGACACCCAATTGCCAATACTTATAAAAAGGAAGGCCGTTACACACCACATAAACTCTCAAGACCTCCATTACCGTAAGATGAGTCTATTAAGTCCCTGATAAAAGCAGGAAGAGATTAAGTGGTAAGGTGAGTGTTCCTGGTCCTGGTCCCTATCCCCAGGTTCTCTCACAACAGTAGGGAAGGGAGACCCTAGACCCAGGACATCCTGCTGAAGTTTCTAGAGCCAAGGAAGGCTCTATCACAGTGGTTCCCGCAGACAGCCTCTGCCAAATGGTAACCCTGGCCTCCACAATGCCCATTCACCCCCACCCCCATCTTTTCAATTTTTTCCTCCCCCTCCCACCACTTATCTTACAAAAGAATTTTTTCAGAAGACTGTCATACACTGCCATGTTGGTATGTCAATTTAAACTTCAGAAAGGGAAATTACAAGATGAAGAAATAAATCAAGTATCGAAAACCAAGGTGGACAAATATCACAGATTATCTTTACCCTGGAATCATGGTTCAGGCAGTAAAGCTGTAGAAGTGCACAGTTTCAAGCCTCTGCTTCCCAGCAGTGCTACAAAAAATTAAATAAATAAATAAATAAATAAATAAATAAATAAATAAATAAATAAAGAATGATGCTGTCAAGTTTATAATGAGGTGAGGATAGGATGTTTAGAGGATCAATTCAGATTTTTTATTATTATTATTCTGGTTGGACTTTCTCCCTAGACAGCTACAGAAAGATAATACTAGCAGGGCATGAACCCAGATGAAAATATTTTAATATTTCCCCTTTATAGATCTGGCTCAAAATTCCAGGTCTTGCTTATTCAGGTTCCCAATTCCTTTCTCATCTCTGAAGACTTACAAAAAAAAATCATGATAGGGTAACACACCATAGTTTGAGCCCTGTTAACTTAGAAATTATACCTTTGCCCTAGCAGGGCCAGAGGAGGTTGACATCTGATTTCTTTGCCCAGTGGCAAGAGTCATTCTGCACTAGTTGTAATCTGAATCACAGGTATAATTAGAGGCACTAACCAGCTACAACTTTCGCCAGCCACAGGCAACTTGTTTTCAAGGATGCTGGAGCCTAACCAGGATCAGAGTTGCCAGAATCCAAATAACTAAAATTTATAAATGTTAATGTTGTCAATTCTGATTTTACATATGCATATGCATCTTCATTAACCAAGTCAAGATGCTGGCCACAACTAATATGAGGTAAGTTTGGCAAAAATGGCATTCTAACAAGGAAGACCTTCCAGAAGGAGAGGGGTGTCTCTGGACTCAGAGATGAACCCTGAACGTCAACTGTGCCCAAGGTGGCCTCCTAAGCAGCAGACAAAAGACAGCATGGAAGAGCACAGGGAACAGAAAGAGGCAGTTCTATACCACTCCTTCAGATCTGAAAGCCTGGGCCAGAGAGAGGGAGAGCCATCTGGAATAGAAATGCAAGGAAAAAGAGCCCCACAAGTGGGAGGCCTGATTATATTGTTCTCTGGCCAGCTATTTAATAGTCCTTAGCAAGGGCATGACAGCTGATCAGGGCCCTTCCAGGCCAACCCTGTCCTCTTTCATATATGCCAGGTAGAGCTAGAATCTAAGATGGGTAAAGAATAAAATGGCAGGTGCTCATAGCTGAGTTGCCCTTATGCCCCCAGTTCCTGGCACACATCATGTTGGCCCAAGTAAGGCCCCTCATTTAATCTTTTCATTCCCCCTTCATTTTCCTTCCTCAGTCTCCTACTCTCTTTCAACCTTCATCTTGTATCTATGGATTCTGTGGGGATGGTTCAGGAGTGATGCCACGTTTGTTTGCCACTTGGTTCTTCGGACTGACTTTAAGTTTTGTTTTTCATTTTGTTTAGGTCTACCCTAACAAGAGTGTTACAGAGCTCAAGAGCTTTATATCCGTTGATCTAACAAAGAAAATACAGTGGTGGATTTCAAGGACTATATTCAAGCACATTTACATAGCCATGTACGGCTGTGCACCTTATTTATGTGAAGGGTGCCTTCATATTTGTAGCATGAACAACCTGTGCAACTGGACATGGTGGTGCGGTTAAAATATTTTCTGAAATCCATCACTATTGATATTTCTATTGTTTTGTTGACAATAGAAATTGATACAATTTTTTAGATTTTAAGATTTCCCCATTTTAAAGATATGCATGCTTACTATAAATAAAACTAAAAAAGCTCAGAAGATCATAAAGTTAAAAGTAAAGCCCTCTTCTTCCCTCACCAAAAGCCCCCTCATCTGACTCCCACTGGCGAACACTGTTAACCCCTCCTTATATATACATATCTTTCTAAAACTATTATTCACATTAAAAATATCATACAAATACTTTCATATGAGTAAGATAGTATTATACATACTGTCTTACTACTGTTTCTGAACATATTTTGGACAAGTTTCTATAATATAAAAAGACATTTCATTCTTTTTAGCAGCTGAACTCTATTGCATCAATGTACCGTATTTGTTTTACCATTCCCCTATTGATAAAAATTTAAGCTAATTCCAATTTTTGCTGTTATAAGCAACATTGCACATTAAGCATTCATTTTTCTGTGTATGTAAACACATGCGTATACACATATACACAAGTGTATGTAGGATAAATTATGAAAAATGGCATTTCTATGTCACCAGATGCACATGTTGAATTTTGATACATATTATCAAACTTCCTTTTTTAAAAAATGGTGCCAATTACATGCCCACTAATACTGTTTAAGAGCTTATTACCTAACACCCTGGAAATACTAGGTATTATGAAACTCTTGAAACTACCAATTAGAGAAGTGAAAATGATTTATGCTTTTAAAAATCAAGATGATCTCATATACTTATTGGCCACTTATGTCTTTTTCTTTGAAATAGATATTCTTGAGTGTTGTCTATTTTCCTATTGGTATGTTTGTCTTTCTATTGATTTGGAAGAGCTCTTTGCATATGAAGGAAATAAATGTTAAAAAAGATTTTCCCAAGTTAGCCATTTTTTTATTTTTTTAAAAATAATTTTGTTATGTAGAATCATTAGCCATGTTGTTTCTTTTATATATATATATATGTGTGTGTGTGTGTGTGTGTATATATATATATATATATATATATATATATATATATATATACGTGTGTGTGTGTGTGTGTGTGTGTGTGTGTGTGTGTGTATTGCCACAAGGAAGTTTTAGATTCTATATTATCACATTAGCTTTTTTTATAGCTCCCATGGTTTCATGTCTTAACTTCAAAATGCCTGCTCTATTTGAATATCATTAAAAATTTCACTTTTGTATAATTATACTTTTCTGATTTACTTCTTATATTTAGGTATCCAGATTTATTTATGTTTCCAAATGACTTGCCAGCTGTTTCAATACCATTTTTTAAGTAATATATCAATTACCCATTTCTTTGCAATGCCACTGTACAATTTAACAAAGTTTCATATATTTCTGGCTATATTTCTGGACTTTCTATTTTGTTATATTGCTTTGTCAATTTTTCCTGAACTAGTATCATACTGTTTTATTACTACAGCTTTATAATATATTTTTGGTCTGGTAAAGTGTTTTTTAAAAAACTGGTGGTTATAAAAAAGCACAAAACTGTCAGGATCTTACCCTAGGCTAGAGATTTTTCCTTTCATGAAAGATATTCATACAAAGAGCTTGAGTTAATTAAAAAAAAAACAAACAAACAAAAACAAAACAAAAACAGAGTAAGCAATCTAGCAACCAAAAAATACTTAATAAGAATTTACTATATGTCTATGGCCATGCCCCTGAACAAACCCGATCTTTGTCTGATCTTAGAAGATCAGCAGGGTTGGTCTTGGTTAGTACTTGAATAGATGACCACTTAGGAAGACCAGGTGCTATAGGCGTTAAAAATAAAAAATAAGGGATTGTAAGCTGACAAGGTCCTGGCAAACTGCAAAGTCAACCAAGGGTTGCCTCACCTAAAAAAAAAATAAATAAATAAAAAGAATTTACTATATTAGTAGCTAGGAGAATTGGGTGAAAAAGACAAGGCGGAGACAGAGATCTAAAGGAATTATTTAGATAAGAAGATACCCAAATACAACTACCAGAGCAGTTAAAACAAATAACAACCCCTGTGGGTTTGAGTCAGCAGAGAAGGCTTCTCAGGGATAATGATGGATGAACATAAATACTCACAGAGACCTTAACTTGTCACAAGTAAGAAAGGTCCTTTTCCCCGTGGAGATCTGCTTATAGGCTACATATTTTTTGCCAATCATAAAAACAGATATTTATTGAGTGCTTACTGTTTACCAGGTGATCTATGTGTGCTACATGCACCAATTCATTCAAACTTTTAACAACCCTATCGAATTAGTACATACTTTCATTTGGCCTATTTTATAGATGAATAAACTGAATCACTTGTCCAAAAGTCACCATGTTACTAGTGACAGAGCAGAATTTGAACATGGGCTATCTGGATCCAGAATGTTCATCCTTAATCACTACACTTCATTGCCTCCCTCCTCTACCTGAAGCACTCCCCCAGATGATAAAACTATTAATGGCGACAGGCTGCCCTGCCAACACAGCCTAGATGCCTGTGTTCAGGCTGCTGACACATGAGCTCAATGGAAAGCCTAAACTTCCTGAAGGGATGGAATGCTGGCCCCATGGCCAGTTTGCAGTTCATTCCCATCAGTGCAAACAGCTCCTCTCCTGCAGAGGAAGCCAATAGTTCATGCTCCTGCACACTCTTTGGGCTGCCAGTACAGTCTGGTCACCTGGGTGACCCTTGCCCACCTGGGACCAGGGTGGCCTCTGTCTGACCTCATCCCAGGCTGACAGCTGGCGTCGCACTCATCCAGACAGCCGGCGCTCTGAGTCGGACAGAGTATTGTCTCCTGCCCTCCCTTACAAATGGGGGAGAGCAAGCCACTCCTGTTCAGCCGTGGCCTTACAGGGGGGCAGGTCCCTGGAATTAAGGAGAAAGGATGAAAACAAAATGCCAGCTGCAAGTATTTCTGACTTTAAGAGAGAAGCAGGGCCGATGGCCTCCTGAAGTCTGGTGCCAGGAATTGTTGGAAACAAAAGGCCCTCTGGTAGGCAGGGTCAGGCTAGAGCACAAAGCCCTATTGTTAGACTACACCAGCAGTTTTCCAACTTTTCTTATTAAGTCATGGAACAGTTTGTAACCTATCAGCCATGCCCTGGATGTCTGGAAGGGCTTTCAGGTAGAGCCCATTACCAGGAAGAAAACAATGGCACTCTGAACCCATCGTGAGCAGACACAGCATTGAGACAACAGTGCAAAACATCAATTTTCTCATCAAGTCACTTTTCTTTCCTTAAAGTGATTGTCTCAGATGGACGTCTGGCAGTCTCTTCCCTCTGATCTCCCTCCCTCCTCTCGCCGCAACCCTAAAACTGAAACCTGATGAGGTCCAGATGACCCTTGCTCCTGGCTCCATTCTGGAAGGGCAAGACTAGGTCTTTAGCCTGCCCATCACAGTCTCTCAGATTCTTCCCAGCCACATAAACTGTCTTTTCCCTAATACGAGCTAACAGTCTCTCAATAGCAGTGCTGCCATAGGATGTGATGCTAACAAATCTCTGCCCCTTATCTATCTTTCTCTTCCTACTAAAGGAGAGGAAGAAAAAGAAAAAGAAACAGAAACCCTGACCATGTTCCATCATTTTTTCAAAGATTATCAGATGCAGAAAGCAGGTACTGTAATACTATTCTGGTCTAAGCAGGGGCAGGACTTCACCCTCTGAGCTTCTGAGAATAGGATGAAGTAAAGAAGCTCCTACACACATTTTGCACCCAATTTTAAGAGCATCGACCCTCCACAAATTCAAGGATCTCAAGTTAAGAACCTCAGGCCCAGCTTTTGAGTTAACATACAACATTTTAGAGTCTATTCCAGAGACAGCTAGGTTCTCGTCAAGCCAGTTTGCATTTCTGGGATCACAGCTAAACTACTTTCCAATCCCCATGTGCATTAGTAGGCACATGTGACCAATTCTAGCCAATGAATGTGAGCAGGAGTGATGTGTCTCTTTAGGTTGGAGACCGTTAAGAGCAGACATACCCTCTCCACACTCTCTCCTCCATGGTCTGCCAGCTAGCTGACTCCAGGGACACCCTGAAGACATATGTTAAAGATGACTGAGTCTTTACATGGAAAGAGCCTGGGTCCTTAACTAACATAGAACAAAAAGGCCTCCTCTCTCATCCAAAGAACTGTGATATGAACTAGAAATGAAGCTCTATTGTGGTATGCCACAGAGATTTGAGGGCCATTTGTTACAATAGCTACCAAAAGTACCCTAAATCAGGTCTCCCTCATACAGATAGCCAGCCCAAACACTGCCTTTTCATGCTGCCTTTCACCTAGACAAGTGATTCTCAGCCCTGGCTGAACATCAGAATCTCCAAAGGACCTTGTAAAAAAATTGTTTAAAAGTCGGGGGCAACAGTAGGGCCTAGGCATCATAAACCTTTAAAAGTTTCCTAGCAATGTTCACTCACTCAGGGTGAGTCTGGTGAAGAGAGGTGGAGCTTTCCTAGTTCCCTCAGAGGCACTGTTAGGAACTCCCACAGGCAATGCTCCTCCATTCAGGCTCCCCTAGGAGGTGAGGAGTAGGTCTAATTTCACCCATGCAGACCTCTGCCATAGGCCACCATGCTCAGGGAGACCTCAGGAGCACAACAATGCTGACGTTACTGAACACTTACCCTGTGCTGGACTTTGTGCTGAGCACTTAACATCCAGGACCTCATTTCAGTTTCTCAGCACAACTCAGAAGCTACTAGTCCTACCTCCATTTTAACTTTGACCCAGAAAGCTTAAGTCACTGTCCGCAGATCACACCGCTAAAAAGAGCACTTTCTAATACTTCTAACTTGTCACGACTTTCCCAACTTCTCAAATCACCTTTTCAAAGACAAATACCCCTGGGTAGAGCCACACCTGAAGGTTTTACTAGTTACCTTGCTTATCAGCTAACAGTGTATATGGAATTGGTTAACACTCGCCTGAGAACGAGAGGCCTCAAGGCAGCTGTGATGGGTACCTGTGGGAGGAAAGGGCTGAAGCAAGATTCCAGAAGACAGACTCTGCCTACCTGACCCTTGGCTGACAACTAGCCTGGCCCTGACGCTCAGGATCATCTCAGCCCACCATGACCCTGAGCTGCCCTTCTTTGCAGGCCACAATCCCACATGACCACCTGGCTACGGCACAGGTATCAAAGAGACTGAGTGCTCAGCCCCGATTTACCACACGCCTACGGTGAGAGGGGAGAACTTTGGATGGGCAGGACTCCTATCAACCCCACCTCACCCGGGAGCCCACCCTGACCTCAGGGCTGGGAGCCCGGCCTCGGGGACAGAAGCCAGGCTTCGAGTCATGCAGTTTCCCCCAGCCTTCCCGTGCCTTGGACGGAGCTGGGCCTCCCCATTTGTGAAAACTTGGCAGGGTGGGGGGAGAGGTTGCGGTTGCAGTGGCGAGAGCTGACACTTACCCCCGGGACGGCCTTCGCTGCGTCAGTCCCCGGGCGTCCGAATCCAGGCAGCGAGCAGGTAAGAGAGAGCATCCGCACATCCCCGCCAAAGACCCCCCGATGGGCGGGGCTCCGCGCAGGGGGCGGGGCTTGCACCGGGCGGGGTCACCCGGCCAAGGCTCGCACAGCCCCTCCCAGGCGGACGTGCCTCTGCTCCGGCCTTCCCCGCATCCTTGGGGCACTCTTCGTCTTTCAATCCCGTTTTCAGATCCATTTCGCACGTTATCACAAATTCCTTTGTGCAGTTTTTATAAATCTATAATTTGCGTGAGCTGTCCTTCCGTAGGGTCTTTACAGTCCCTGCTGGAACTTCGAAAGGACCTCTCAGTAGCCAGTGCATCACACCCCTTTGATTACCATGTGATTAGTTTGTTCAGCTGATGGCCTTTCTTCTCTGAGATACTCATTGTGTCTTCTGCCTCTTGTGCAGTTCTTAAGAATTTAAATGAGCCGTTTTATTTCTTCCTCCTAGCCCGGAATCCACACACCCTGTCCCACCCTTGGGCCTCCCCTTTGAGTGCGCCTAATAAACAGCGGCACGGTTTCCGAGGGTCCCCTCTAATGGGGAATTTTATGTTGTTTCTGACATTGTTTGTCGTGCTTCCCACAAGACCGAAAGCTGCGAAAGATTGAGACAGTGACATAAATGTCAGGGAAACGCCTCGGTAGTGTCAAGCCTAATTAGACGCCTGCACTTGGGGGACAACTACGGATACCATAAAACTCAGAGCTCATCCTCTCTCAGCACACGCCTGGAGTCTGGCAGATGGGGTAGGGCAGGAGAGAAGGCCCAGGAACAGGATAAAGGGGATGGAGAACAGTTTCGCTGGGATGCTGAACTCGATTTTAACACATCTCGTTCCTTTTAGGTCAGTCACTCAAGCCCTGGAAGTACCCGCAGGCAAAGTCATTGTATGCATCAGGATAGTGCCTAGGGAATGTGGGTGTATCAAGGGCCAAGAAAATATCTGAGAAGAAAAAAGTTTTGGCTCCAAATTACAAAACAGAAACTGTGAAACCAAAATGATAATTGAAATAATAATTAACAGTGCAAATTACAAAAATTATCTACAGCAAAATAAGGTGTGTACACATACATACAGTCAAATGTGCATTCATTTTCAAGATTAATATAATACGGGGTGAAACTTCCAAAAGTAAGTGCCTTTAGCCCATGAAGGTCCTAAATGACCACATCTACTGATCCAAAACACACTTTCATGTACATGTGTGGGTGATTCATATAAATGTAATCACTAATCAAGTGCTTCAGCACCGTGCCAAGAACACTGGGGGGGAAAGGGAAATGAAGATATAGTTCCTGCTCTCACAGCAATTAAAATCTAGCTCAGAAGATATGACTAAAATATGAAGAATAGTTCACTTATACATTCAGTAAATATATCTTTAATATCTGTTAGGTGCAATATCTCAATATCTAAAATAAAACAATAACCAAAAGATACAAAAATCCCTGCCCTCATGGAGCTTACAACAGCCCTGTGATCAATGACATAAGAAAGTACTAAGTTCAACACAAGCTCCAATGATAAAAACACTAAATGAGCATTTTTAATAGACCAGAATGAGGAGCAAAGGAGATTGGCATCACCCAGATTGTCAAAGTCAGCTGCACACAAGACGGAGAGTATGATATAGGTCTGTTTGCTCAGTTGCCACTCTGCAGTTTGTGCTCCTCCCAGATGCATATAGAGAAGCAAAAGGCCTGTTTTTGCCCACAGGGAGATAATATATACATAAATGAGTTAATATGTGTGAAAAGTCACGTTGTAAACTCTCAAGTGCAATGTGAATTATATATCTTATTATGTATATGACACACTCTGTTTATTCACCTGAGTAGAGATACTGAAGTCATTGTGGAGAAATCCATGTTCAATCATTTTCTATTCTCAGTTTTTACCCAGAAAGTCCCCTGCTAAGTTGAACCAGCTTGTATATAAATATCCCAAATCCTCTTCAGTCACACTTTAGAATCCCACTAAGGTACTGAGACTATTAGTCACCCCAAAACAGCATTTAGAAAAAGACAAAACCATCGGACAACTCATCCAAAGGGCTTTCCTTGATGAAAAGGGGGGGGGGGGTCCAGTTCACTTCCTGTCAAGAATGTCCAAAGCATGGACTCCAAGGCTCAGACTCCCAAAACTATTGGTACAGGTCCAGTGTATTTTGGCACGACAAAGGGTCCATTTCCTTCAGTGGTATAAAAAGTTTACACTGTTTCAAAGAGCTTGAGCATTGTTTCAATTGGCTCAAAATAAACCCATGAAGAAAATAAAATTATTATTATTATTAAACCTCGGTTGACTGATGCGGAAAATGAGACGAATCAGACTTTAAGTAGGTTGCCCAAGATCACCCTGACTGACCATAATAAAGGAACTCAGCTTTCCTGGCACATACTAGAATTTCTCTCACCATGCTTTTAGCTAAGCCTCTGGCGCCAAGATCAGCTGGAGACCCCCCTCCTCAGGAGATCACCAAACTCAGGGCTGACCTCTCCTGAGATAACCAGAATTATTTTTTGAGTAAATACTCACCATTAATTTCTCCATCAGACTTTTCCTATAACACATACTTGTCCAGTTGCCCAACAAATTCTTCCCTAGACCCTCCCCATTCTCCCCAAACATACACCTAAAATACAAACACATCCAGGCACGTGCAATGGGGTTCTTTTCAAAGCCCATTCCTTAAGTACCTATATTGTAGGGTTGCCAGATCTAAGGAGGAAAAAAGCAAGATACTCAGTTACATTTTAATTTTATATAACTACAATTAGAGTAAGTATAATCCAGGCAATGTTTGAAATATACTTATACCAAAAATTTTTTTCATTATTTATTGCATTGCACAAAACTAGTTTCCCAAATGGACTTAGAGTCTATAAGCCTCCTAATCCAAAATCAAATGGTTTCATCCAGGCCGAAACATATCTTGGTCCTACTTTCAAACAGCTGCGAAGGTGAGAAATCTGAACTCATCTGTTTAATTGCCAAAAAATCTGAAGATGATGGGAAAAGTTAAAGGTAATTTCGTCGGGACTCCTATGAGATTACACCTAAAGTAATCAAGACCAGAAGAAACTTAATCTACATATGCATATAGAATTCAGAACTCTTACTGGGAACACTATAACTGTCCTATCTAGGAAGCTATTGGCACCCAGTATGAATCCAAGTGTCTTTGAATATAATCATTTCTCTGCCTCCTTCCTCAGTGGTACCCAACTTTCTACTAGTCTAAAACAATGAACTCTTCCAGAATAAGCCTGGTGCCTTTGTTGGCACATAGTAGGCTCAATCCTTATTGGTGGAAAGAATAAAATGCAATATCTATCAAAAGCTGCATTTCCAATAGGCTAGCTCAAACTATTGGATAAATAGTTTTATTGGGTAAAACTGTAAAGAATCAGAAAAGAGGAAATTCTGAAGAAAGGCATCATTGCTTCCTTTGGGGGACTGAATCTCTTTGAGGACAAAAGAGAAATGGAATCTTGTACCTAAAAAGAAACAAACAAAAAATTGACAGGATAAATGCAAGCTTTCCCTTCATAATACTGAGTGAATAAGTACTTACTAATCTATCTCAATATTACAGAGAAAAACAGCTTGTCTCACAGAGAAGAGAGGTCCTTCAAGGAAAATTGAAGAGCTCATGGGCTCATCCATATTTGATGCTTATTTGGTACATATTTGGTGCATCAGGGTCAGGAATAACTACTGGGGGTAAGCACGTTTTAGAATGATGTTGCTGAAAACTCAGCTTGATTTCCACCGAAGTAGAAAGGCAGCTTTCTTCATATGTTTTTAATACCATTGTATTTGTTTTTAGATTGAGGGGTCCTGAGAACAAAGAGAAAAACAGAGAGCCTTTATTTATTTATTGTTTATATTTAGTATATTCCAATGTATTTACAGCTCACAGCTCCTACTAACTACAGCTCAAGAGACAGTATTTGAGGCACATGGAGGGCTGTGGAGAAAGGCAGGAAACTACTAGGGAACTGGTTGCAGAAACACAGTATAGGGGATGGAAGATTCTAAGAAGAAGCCATTCTTACCTCAGCCCACCCTGTCACTAGCCATTGGCAAGGTAAGCTGAAAATGGATGGGGAAGAAACAAACAGAAAACCAGCATGGGCTTGGGGTCTAGCCAGGCTGTGATAAATGCAACTGGCTCAGCGTCTTGGATGAGCCTCTCCTCACAGGGCAACCAGATGCAGACACAGGACCTGCCCTCAGGGATTGGAATCTAGAGGTGAGACATGCATGTCAAAGGCAGTTTCATAACATGTAATAAAGAAAGCAGGGTGACCAGTAGGCAAGTTAAGCACACATATGGGGTCTCCGCCTAGCAATGGCAACAGCGGCCGAAAGGGAAGGAGTTTTTTTGAAATAATTGAAAGAATTTTGCATTGGATTTTTCTCAAAAAATGCAAAATAGGGAAAAATCAGAATTTTTTAAAAACTTTTTAATGTATGGTTGAAAACATGGATCCTAGAGAATTCTGCCTATATTTGAACTCTGCTATTTACTAGCTCTCTGACCTTGGACAACACACTTAAATGTTCTGGGCCTCAATTTCCTCATCTATAAAATAGGAATTGCACAGAATATATTATGTGATTATTAATTATTGTGAAAATTAAATGAATTTTAATATATGTAAAGCACCAGAGCATGGTACATAACAAGTATTCAATAAACATTAGATATTATTACTATGACATACATAGTTTAGTATTGTTTCTATTTTAGATTGCATATTGAAACAAAGACATATTTATTCATTTCAGGTTTAGAGTCTCTAAAAATCTTATTATGGTTTTATGATGAATACTATGGCAGAGGTTTGACCTGATAATAGAGTTAAGATGCCCCTAGCAGAAACTCCTCATTCAGACTGAAGAAGGATAGTCAAGGAGGGTTTTCTGTAGGAACTCTCTATGCTAAGTTCTAAAGTTATCCAGGAAAGAGGAAGAAGAGAAGCTTGCATAAAGGCCATCAGCAAGAAATGGGAAGACACAAACGTATAAGGCTAGACAGCAAGAATGGGGTGGTAGCATCACTGAGAGACAGCTGCTCAAGCCCAGGCAACAGGCTCTGCCTTGACACCAGGTAGTACAGTGCTGAGGAAGAAAAGTATCCAGCTTTACGAGAGGGTCTCCTAACTGGGAAAACTGACAGGACTTAGTAATTAATTGGTTATGAAGGTGAGGAAATTGACTTCTTCCCAGCTGTCAGCTTGGTCCACTGCAAAGATGTTGACTCCATTCACTGAAACAGGAAACACGGGGAGGGGAGATGAGTTGGAGACAGGAAGGCTAAGGGAGGTAGGAAGAACACTGAAAATGAGCTAAGGTCATGACTTCCATTTGGAACCATTTACCTTTGGTATTTCTATAAAACAGCTAAGTGTGAATGCTAGTAGGTAATTGGATACACAGAGAAAATAATTAAAAATTCAATAGCCTTCCCTTATATAGAATTCATCTGTGGAATGAATCTTTCCATTCAAATTTTACAATTCCTGTGAGATGAGAACAAGTGTGACCATATGTATATACCAAGCATTTATTATGCTAAGCATTTTGCATACATTAACTCATGTAATCCCTCCATCAACCCCGAGAGGTACATACTGTTAGTAACCCATTTTCTAGTTAAGGATACTGAGTTTTCAGCTAAAGATTGAGTAGTTTGACCAATATCACACAGATAGTAAGAAGCAAATCCACATGATCTGTTTTCCCTTTTGACAGATGCAGAAACTGGAGGTCAAATAGGACGATGGACATGTACAAGGTTATAAGATCGGGAAGTTGTGGAGCCAACTTTAGCATGCAAATCTGCGACTTCTGGAGGTCAGTGCTCTTTGCATCACCCCATAAATTCAGGCTGTAGAAGTCTGTTATTTGCACTGGGCAAGAGGGAGAAGATTATAGGGATAGGACCAACTAGTAGCCATGTTCAAACAAGGCAAGAACTGCTTATTTACCTGTAAAGGTTCATAAGAGTAAGGCATGTCTACCTGCCTGCCACTCTTGATGATGGTAATGGTGATGATAATGACCATGACAGTGGAGGCTGCATGCCACTGAGAGTGGAGCCCCACTGGTACTAACTTTTTAATTAGGATCCAAAGAACTTTAAGACTCTTGATTTCTTGAGGGCAAACTTGGGACTAAGCATTATCTTTTCTCTCTGTACTATTCAAGAGAAGGGAGCTTGGGCTAGAGTAGTGTTTGTGTTCACTCATTCAACAAATGGTACAGGGACAGAGCAGCTATAATCAGGCATTGTGCTAGGCACATAGAACTGAGTGATAAACAAAACAGACACACTCTCTGCTCTCATACAGCATGTGGTCTTAAATACACCAGCAAGTCATGCCCACTGCTTGGATGGTGAGTGGGGAATGGTGACTCTACCTGAAAGCTGCCCCCTAGAAGCTGACATTTGTGAGTTTTTTGGGTCTCACGACAGAGGGTCACTAAGGAACTAACTGTGGTCCAGGCCAGCTGGAGGACATTGGGAAACTCATCCATCTTTTATGGCCTTGATGTAAAATGGGTGGAAGGGAAAGACAAAAGGCCTAGATCCATGGTTTTCAAACTCTTTTTAAGCTACATTATTCACTCATTCACTTAACAAATATTTACCTATGCACCAACTTTGTGCAAATAACATGGACAATACAAACATGGCTCAGGCCTCAGGGAGCTTGAGGTTCAGTGGAAATCTTGTGCCAAAATTCACCATATGAAACAGTAAGAGATAGAGCTAATCTTGAAGTTCTGTGGGGCTCTCCAAACACAGTTTAAACACACACACACACACACACACACACACACACACACACACACTCACACTCACACTACACTCACACTCACAGACTAGCTAATCTCTCAGATTCCTTCCTGCACTAAGTAAGATTCTCAGGTTCTTTTCTTCCAGGCTGGGGCAACAAGAACAGTTAGAAACTCATGCTCTATATGCCTATCTCCAGTCCTACTTCAATTGAATATTTTCTGTAATTTCGTCCAATAGGCTCCACTCACTCAAGCTTGTCAAGTTACTGCTGCTTTGCTCCATTGGTCTGTCCTGGGGAAGACAGCCATTTGCATGAGACACTCAAAGTGTCTAGTTCCAACTGGGCAAAGAAGGGAAGGCCATATTTTTATATGGAGGCAGAAGGATTTTCATGCATCACTCCCCAAGCACAGAGTGCGCCCTAGAGAGGCTACAAGGGATATTAGCAAAAGCAAGACAAAGGGGCACAGTTGTGAGCGCCTCTTCCCAGAAAATAGTTTTATTATTTTTTAAAAAGGAAATGAAAGCTAGTTTTACAAAACAAACAAGGGTAAATAATTTTCATTCATTAACTTTATTTTTCCCTTCCAAAGAAATCTCTCCATACCCTAAGGAAGACCCATTTGAGGTTTACTACATACTGTCTGTCCACTTGGTGAGAAGGAGTTTGACTTTTTTTTTCTTTCTCACACCATTCTGTGCCAGCGTGAGCCTGACCATTTCCAGATGAAATGCTGCCTTTACTAGAATGAAATGTTTGCGAAAAGGTCTTTAATGAACTGAAAATGTTAATTTGAAAAGTCTCCTCTGTGGAAAGAGTGAGGCTTGGAGAGAAAAGGAAATGACACAGCCTGTGGACTGGCAGACGGCTGGTTTCCCTCAAGTTTTTTTAAAGAGGGGAGATGGGGAATGGTCTACATTAGGTGGGAATTCAAAATGGACCCTCACTTGGAGCTCAAGACCAACATGGCAAGTCTGAGCTGTGTTCACACACTCAGCTTTATTCTGCTGTTTTAAATGTCTATATGCACAGGCTTCTCTCTAATTAAAAAAAAAAAAAAAAACAATACACAGTCCCTAGGTTCCTTCCCCACCAAAAGAAATTCCAGTAAATGCCCCACTGGCATTATTTCAAAGGCAATCTCAATAAGAATGATGTGATGTTCATGTTAACAGCAACAACCACCACTAACACCACCACTTTTTAAAAATCAGGTGTTATTCCTCCCCCGCTCCCCATCAGTGCCACCCATATTGCACACAGAAGGAGAAAACATGAAAGTTACAGACTCTGCTAAGAATGCTGATTATAAGTCATCAGGCAGGTATAATTACAGGAATTGCTCTCCCCAGCTGAGCTGATATTTATTTCAGCAGCTCTGACCCTTCACGAGAATCTTGCTGCTCCCCCACCCCCAAGTCTCAACCCCCCACAAAAGGGCTTTACTAACTGAAAGTAAACCCAAGCCAAGTCCTACTCATACTCTCGGCTAGGTGCCAAGAAAAGTGTAAATTTTCGTGAGCTCCAGCTATTTTGCCAGAAGTCTGCAATGTGTCTGGACACGAATGGCTGTTCCTTTTTGTGAGGCCAGGCCTGAGCACCAGGAAGTTCTAAAAGCAGCACATGGAAAGAGATCGGGTGACCAAGAAAAGGGGCAAAAACAGCCTGCCTGCAGTAGATGAGGCTCTCCTGGAATGTCCTGACTGTGCCCAGAGTCAGTCACCTTATTGCCATTAAAAAAAAAAAAGAAAGTCATCTTTCTCAGACTCTCTTCTAATCGTGTGCTAACTTTGTTCCCAAGGGCAATGTTCCAATTGCCTACCAGGACTTCACCTTTCATAATGGAAATTAAACCAGTTAAGTTTGGAGGTGGGAAACGTGTGTGTGTGTGTGTGTGTGTGTGTGTGTGTGTGTGTGTGAGAGAGAGAGAGAGAGAGAGAGAGAGAGAGAGAGAGAGAGAGAGAGACAGACAGACAGACAGACAGAGACAGAGAGAGAGAGAGGATCAGAGAGAGACAGAGACAAAGAGAGACAGACAGAGATGGAAACAGAGACAGACAGGGTGTGGTCTGACTTTAAGCACAGGCACAGCTAACTAGATGTAACCCTTGTCGCTCCTTTGGCCATAGCAGAGATAAAAGCAAAAAGACATCTTGAGACTATTTGAAAGAAAGGATTTTTTAAAAAGTAGAAAGCAAAGATCATCAAGCAAGGAGGAGGCATCATTAACTAGTCTTCTGAGTGGGTCACTCTTGCTGTCCAGAGCAGGTAGGCTTCTACATTCAGAAACCCCCAAGACCCCATGGGCGAGTAAGGACGTTGTCCAGCCCTGTGTGAGTCTTCCCCTCCACGATGATGGTGCGTCCCCACAGCATCACACCCAGTACTTTCACTGCTCAGTGAAAGTCTGTGGTTTGTCTCTGAATTCCCCAGTTTTCATTCTATCCTTATTAAAGGGGGCCATAAACTTAAACGTGGAAGATGCAATTATTTGGGGGCCAGGTGTGACTTAATGAGCTTAAAAACCTCTGAATGAAAACAAAGCCAAAGGGAAGGGCATGTTTTCCAAGTGATTACAAGCAGTGTTATTTCCTTCACACCCCTCCTCCCCTCCATTTTTGCCCTGACAAAGCAAGGGTAGGATGCAAATCAAAGAGCTTGGTCTTTGATCACCAGGTAAAGGTATTCAAGTACATTGCTGCTGAGTTTCTATCGAACTGGCAAGGAAGAGCTGTAGTGTACAAAATGAGGGGAAGAAATACCTGTAAAGAAACACAGGTTTGCCTCAAATTACACAATAGACACATTTCATGAAAAGGAAATATAAATTGTTTTAATAAATGGATTCACTGTCAGTATACCAGCTATTGTTCCTAGAGGGGAAAGTTTTTGTAATTTGAAAAAGAGAAAGTAGCTGCTATTTATCTTTCAGGCCAATTTGGGTTGCTAGGTATGATATGGAATTTTTATAAAGTAAAGAACATCAAAATAAAAGGTTTTGCTGAATTTTTAAAATATGGCACTTCAGCCAGAAATGTAGCTGCAAGGTGCATGAACTGAATTAAATTAAGAGAAGTAAGAGGAGAAACAAGAGAGACAAGAAAAAGAAAAGCAAGTGAGAGACAATACCCCCTTGGGTTCAATGAACCCAATTCAATGATTAAGGTGTCCAAACCCCATCTTAAAAGGAACCCAGACGAGCAAATAGCACATAGATAAAGGCCAAGCTAGAGAATCAAACAGAAGAAGGGGTGTTACTACACAGAGAACAAGGAGGGCAAAAGGAAGTTCGGTCAGGAAAAATGCATGTAGACTAGGGCTACTAGGGAAAGTCAGTGACCCCAGCCAAGAGTTTGAAATAGCTCTGGGCTAGGCAGAAAATCATATGCGTGAAGAAGGCAGAAAATGGGCAGTAGAGATACACAACCCCCCCTGCTTGTTCTCTAGCAAAGAACGTTCCAAAATAAAATGTGCCTTTGCTACCTTGGAATCTCATGGACCAGAGGTCCATATGCCGTTCTTACAGCCACAGCACTTTTCCCTAATGGAAAAAAGTCAAGTCCATTTCCAGCAGCAAAACGTACCTAAGTTTTCTCATCCTTGGGAAGAGTAATTGCATAAATAAGGGGTAGAAAAGGAGAATTTAACAAAAAGATGCAAGAATTGACAGCCGAATAGGAAAACTTTCAAGTCATTAATTCCTAATGAAATAACTAATTTCAAACTTGTGGACTTTTTTAAATGTGATTATTTCCTATTTGTTTTGCTTAATTTGTGTGTTTAAGAGGGAAGTTCATAGAGACTGGTACTTTTTCAGGTTATTTTAAGAAATCCTCAGTAATTCCGTTATTCTTGGTTACACATTGGGCCCAAGCAGATTGTAAGGGCCTCCTTGGTACCCAGCACCCAAGAAGCTCATTAGATGTGCAAGACCTAGGCCCACCCCATAGGAGATTATGATCTAGTTGCCCATACAGGTGGGGAGATCAGGCCACAGGAAGAATCAGCATCCTTTCTCATGGGTCAGAAATTGTGCTAAGAACTTTCCCTACCATATCTTTAAAAACCCTCACCAAAACCCATGGGGATAGCTGATTTCTTCCAGCCTATAAAGGAAGAAACTGAGGCCCAGAGAGATTAAATTCTTTATCTAGGGTCACACAGCTCATTAAGAGACAGAGTTTGGATTTGAAGGTGTGTGACTAAGTACCAAGTGTTGTAGAACAGCACACATGCTGCAAGCCGTCAGAGAACAGCAGAACCCAGAATGCCTTCACAAGTCACCTCAGCACTGTCATGGGTGACCTGACACAGCCGGAAGGGTAGGCTAGACTCTCCTACCTGCTAGATCAGAGGCTCTGAGAGGCACTGGTCAGTCACGCATACAACATTCAAAAGAAAAACCACCCTTTACAAAGCATGTAAAGAAACCCCATTTTTCTATGTTTAGGTCATTCTGTGCCTCCATAGCCATCTGCGGAAATGGAACTTCATTTCATTAAACATGATTTTTTTGTCAGCTTACTTATACTTTTTTGTTTTGTTTTTTCTTACTTTCAATTAAAGGATTTTTTTTACCCTCCCAGAAATTCTTTGGGGATTTGAAACCCACTTCAAGGAAGGAGAAAAAAAAAAAAAAAAAAAGGAAATCCATCTTACAGTATTAGTCACTGAGGTGGGTGTAAAGACAATAGGCTACAAACTGGCTCCATCTCCAAAAGCAAAGAACAATCTCTAACAAATGCTTTGAATTTTAAGAAGTAGAAATTATGCTGGCAAATGGGTTTACCTTTCTTAAATGCAATAATAATTATAAAAAAGTCTCCAAATTAAGTCCCAATGGTTACCACCAAATAAAGAACATAGCTGGGACTTCAAGCCAAAGCCAGGATGCTCCACCACAGAAAAATAAACAGGTATGAAGAAATCGAAATGTGAGCTGGAAATGAAATTAAAATCACACAAGTAAATTTGGTGGGCCCTGGAATTCTTGCACTCCACCAGCAATGCAGCACAGGCTAGTGGCGTGGGGAGTCAGGGTCTGAGGCCTGGTTGTGTGGGATTGGGCTCAGTGTTTCCCACTTTGAAATTTCAAAAAAAAAAAAAAAATGGGCATGTGTGGAGTGTCCGCCCCGCATGTATGACTGACTGTCCCTGGCCTCTGCAGAGTTGTGGTGAAATAATCTCCCTCTTATCACAGCCTTTGATCTCACAATCCCCTTTTCCCACGCTATTAAGATATCCTATGTCTCAGCAATTCAACTTTGTATGCTCAAATCCTGGGTTACTTTTTTTTTTTTTTTTTGGCTTGCACCTGCCCACAGATCAGTGGCTCTGTTTTGCTTTAGAGCTTGTCCATCTTGCAATATTTTCATTAGACAGGAGCCATCATCATGGCAGAGGCCAGCTGCCACCCCCACGTGGGGAACTGAAGCCAGCATCCCTCCTCCATGGGGCTGGAGAGGGGTCACAGGAGTAAAAGGACTTCCAAAGGCTCCAGGCCTCCCTGAGAGAGGAGGCACCAACCACTGACCCAAGGGAAGGGAAAGGTCACACTTGCTTAGGATGTCTCTCTCTCTCTCATTCCTGAGCAAATGTTACTGTCGGGAGTTCATCGGGGAATTTGGCTCAAGAAAAGACCGCCTACCTGTATCTGGTAGTAAGCGACCATTTTCCCTAGATTTGCATCACTGCTCCTTCACCAACCTCCTGGGTCTCTTCTAAGGCATCTGAACAAATAGTCTATGATGCAGGGCCCCAGACTGGAAATTGCCTACCAATCTCAGCCAGCTACCTTTGATCAGCTCCCTACCGAAAAGAGAGCACCGCTGAGTTCAAATCAACCTCACTGGGGCCCCTTAACCAACTAGAAGCTCAGTTTCCTCATCTCCAAAGTGAAAATCACAATATCTTCCTTACATGTCTTTTGCAGCAATCACATTTAATCTGTGTAACGTGCCTATGTAGTCCAGTGTCAGGCACACAATAGGCACTGAACCAGAATGGTTCTAGCTTCAACTGCCAATACCAAGTTTATATTTCCTTACAATAATAATTACAATTATTTATTGAGTCTTTCCTGCTTGCTAAGTACTGTCCCAAGCATTTAACATAAGCGATTGCATCTTCAAAAATAGAATCCTATGAAGTACTATCCTGATTCCCCTTTTATAGGCCGGAAACAACTAAGGCTCAGTGCCTGAGGTCATGCCCCTTAGTAAGCCACAAAGGTAGAAGGTGAACCCAGATCTCCCAGACTTTAAAACCCCTATTTTTTCTTGCACGTCAACTACTTCCTAGATCCTCAGTCTTCATGAAAACTCCTGCCTAACTTGCCAATTATGGTCTTTTTCAAAAGTTTCTCTCTTAACATTTTCTATTTACTCATTCATAAACAAGTCTTTGCTAGCTTGAGATAAGATGTATAAGTGATTTTCCCCATCCCATGGTCAGCTAAGCACCTCCTAGAGTATTAGCAAAGCTGAGCTCTCGATAGAAAGATAATTGCCCTTTGCCAAAACCCAAGTTTTAGCCTGAGAACAGACGTATTTCTTCATATTCCTTGGAACAAGAAACCTAGGTCCTCATCCTAAGGCAGTATTCACTCTGGCTACATTCTTTACAACCTAATTTTCATTTATCTATCCTAAAGCACAATAAAAATTTAAAAACCTTTATTACGTGTGAGTTCAGCCTCCTGCATTCACCCTACACTTTATTTTGCAAGACCCAGTTCATATCCTACTAGGCAGCCTTCCCCTGTCTTTCAGCCCAAGGTCCAGTCCCCATCCCCTTATGTGTCACAGAGCTCAGAGCCTGTTCAGCAGACACCATCTGGCACTTACTTAAAGGGTTTTCTTAGTGTTTCACATGTGAACATCTTGTCAACCTAAGAAGATTATAAATTCCTCAAAGGCTCAGAGCTTGTCTTCTGTTGTTTTAGAAACTCCTGAAGTGCTTAGCACTTTACTAGGCATCAAGTAAACACCTAGTAGAATGTCCATGGTTGTAATGACCCCTCAAAGTGCTAGAAACACCAGTTGTCCCACAAATCGCAAGCATACCTTTGGATTTTTTTTGTTTGGGGTTTTTGTTTGTTGGTTTGTTGTTTGTTTATGGTTTTTGGAAGTTACTACCAGCCTCATCCCAATGCCCAAGCCCAACCAAAATTATGTGTAGTCAGGCAGAGACCCAAATCATCTTATCTCCATGACCCATGACCTCCTACCTCCTCCTCCTCATGAAAATTACTCAGCTTGTCCCACCCAACTCAGCCTCATCTTGTCCTGAACTCTTCATTTATAAGGAAGCATGAACATCAACCCTTCCTTATTCTGATTGTGGTATCAACCTCCAACACCAATTTTTTGAAAACTTGTCTCCTCCCAATACAACCAATGCTTCTGATGAAGGCTGAGTATCTCATCCCTCTCACTACAATGATTGGTCCAGGGATAACCACAAGGATGAGCATTCCATCTCTCCAGTCACAATGATTGGTCCAAAGATGAGTACTTGACCAAGATAGGTCAGTAGGCTCTTAAAGTTTTTCTAACTGAAGCTAATAGAGAAGAACCTATTCCCTCTCTAATTATGAGGTTGTAAGCATAATAGTTGGGAGCTGGCTCTCTCCCTTGGGAAGAGGGAAACCATCTGTAGTTAGGGCAAATGAAGCAAAAAGAATACAGAACCTGAGAGAGTACGACAAAGTTCAAACCCTGGCTGCAGGGATCCCTAAGGAGGCCATCCAGCTGCTCTGCCTGAGGTTGGGTTATGGGTGTCCAGTTCTCCCTTTTGTTTAAGTCAGGTTTCTAGCACTTGCACCCACAGTGTCCTCCCATATAGAACTTTCCAGGAGTTATATAATATACATACTTCCCAGGAGGGGCATGTGAGTTAGTGCCAAGAACAAGTGTGGATTAAGCAATCCTGTAGATGGAGACAAGTGGGTGGCAAGAATTGAGTCATGAATTCCTCATGGGCAGAGCTTCTGATGGTCCACAGATGGGTACGAAAAGGGTGATGGCAGGAAGAGCTTCTCAGCCTACTCTGTAGCCTGGTTCATGACCTGCAGCATCACAGGACTTATGACTGAAACCCCCCAGAAGAAGTGCTGGCCACAGGTACTGGTGGGCAAAGGGACTCGTCAGCCTCCTGGTTGGACTTCTGAAGGAGGAGCTCTTCTCCTTGGTCTATGAAGACAGGCAGCACTGCAAGTTTCCTCAGCAGCATCTGCTATTCTATGCCAAAGTGGCAGCAAAAACAAAAGCCTCGTATCCCCAACCTAGAACAAAAAAGCGGAACTGGGAGTCAAAGCTTGAGGTCCAAAGCTTCTCTGAGCATCACTTTCTCCTTCTGTTAAGGGGTAGAGAAATGCTTGGCTGTCTCTTTCCAGGCCTGTGCAAGGCTGGATGGAATACAAAAAAATAACTAACTACAACTTTCTTAGCAGTCACTGTATGCTGAGACCATACACACATTATCTCGTTAAGTCCTCACGGCACAGCCGCTAGTAAGTTGCAGAGCTTGGAGTGCAATATTATCAGTATTTGTGCTTTAGCCATTATGCCAACCCTCCACTCAGAGGTAGTATTGACAGATTTAGAAAAATAGAAAAGGTAAAAACAGAACATCCAACTACATTGAAATTTTAGATAAACAACAAACAATAGTTTCGTCTAGGTATGTCTCATGCAATGTTTTGGATACGTATATCAAAAGATTAGTTTTTGTTTGTCTGAAATTCAATTATAAGTGGGTGTTTTGTACTTTATCCTGGTTTTGTTCATCTACGTGGAGATGAGCTTTATAAATACGCGTTGAAAATAGTGGCATGCTACAAAAAGGAAAACATTTTGGTCGTTAGCCCTGCTCCTAGGTCTGACTGGTGACCGGCACTATTCTGAGATATAGGTGTCCACAACTATAAGATCCAGACAGTACTCAGCACTAGCACCCTTCTGTGCCCCTTGTGGAGATCAGGTAAGCTCTAAACACAGAAGATACTTGATTAAAGTTAGATGGGATTCAGAAAAAATTATATAAACTTCCCATATGTACCCCTGTACCTCCCTTTCCCAATCAATGTCTGGGATTTTTTTTCTGGGGCCTTTTCTCCTTCCACCATCACTTAAATATGTAGATGACAAGATCATCCTGCTCACTGAGTTTCTAGCTGCTGCATGCCAGTTCAGTACTAGATTTTGGGGAATTTTACTGTAGAGGTATGGGTCCTGCCCACCAGTCGTCACCCTGTGGTTGAAGAAACAGTATACGGTTAAGTGCAGGAGTATGATGAGACAGTTCCCACTTATTGAGCTCCTCAGACTCATCAGGCACTGTCCTAGCTACATTTCCAGGCATGTTCTCCTATAATGCTCCAGGAAGCTCATCCAGGAACTATGGGCATCCTGCAACCTGTCCGAGCAGAAACAGATTACCAGGGAGCTCCCACCCTGCTGTCAAAAGTGCCAATTATTAGATGGATAATTTAAATCACCAAATCGAGTATATTTGGATAGAGGCCCTGCTGTTTTCCATTCCTTACTTCCTTCATACACACCACCCTAGGACTGATCAAGATGTTCATTCCTCAGGGAAATTTAGAATGCCAAACTAGACTGGGTCCCAAAACATGGTCCCTGTCAGAACAGATGGTATGGCCAGAATAACAGCAGAAAGTGGCTCCATTATTTCTCTTTTGTGGACAAAGAGGAAAGGACAGTGTCCGAGTTTCTTTTCCCTAATAAAGGTCTGTCGTTCTCCCAGTACAGTTGGCTACCACCCAGATCACTTTCACCCAGACTTTCACTTCCATCCAGCTAGTGGCTGCCCTGCCCCTGGTGACTAATGCCTTGCTTTTGTCTCGTTGTGAATTCCTAAACTGTTCTCATTTTTCTCCATAATTCCAGCTGATAATAGTAATCAACTTTCACTGTAGAAGAGGCTTTCTGAGATAATGAAATCTCTTCTATATGGAAGCAATTGAAGGAGAGAATTCAACAAGTGTTTTCCAGGTTCTAAAAAAATCAGAGCAGAATATAAGTTCAAAGAGGCCGCACTACTTCCAACTTCTCTCTGGGCACACTGGAAGCATTACGCCTCAGCACTCTTAATGTATCAACACCACCAGCTTTTCTAAGAATGGTTTCTGCTCTTCCTTTCCCAACAAGTCACTGCTCTTCCTTGTCCTGTTTCTCAGCCTGGACTTGCCCGGGCCTTGGCTACAATGGCCTTGGTTCACCTCTGGTTTAGAGAGTGCAATGGAACTCTTTGTAAGGTGAGTGTAAGCCATGGGACCACCTTAACTCATGTTGGATTCAGCTTTGGAACCATCAGGTTTTATGATCCAGGTAATATCATATGACACCTTGCATAACTAGTTCCAGAAATGACCAAACGGCTGGACTTGCATGTCCTGCTTTTGTCATCCTTTCTTCGTTTTCTGGAATATATCAATTGCTTTCAATTCCCAAGTCTTCGGTGCTCCATAAGGAATACTCACTATAACCTTTTTGTTTTTTAACCTTGCTCTTTCAAGGTCTTATTTTACACCACTAACTTGTGGTTAAAAGGATTGTTTTTGTTGTTGTTTCTGTATTATCTGTTTGGGGTTTTGGGGGGTTATTTTTTTGTGTTTTGTTACGATGTTTAAGAGATTCTAGGCTTTCAATATATGCATCATATATGAAACACCAAATATATATATATATATATATATATATATATATGTTTTACATTATGTTTGTGCTATATACACATGATATGATTTTTTTCTGATTACCATTCTATTTTTCAGTTATAAATTTTAGTTTCCAATCACAGGAAACTAAAATTTATTCATGTACTATGTCCTTTCTACATGGGATCACAGGATGATTTGCAGAGAGTCAGTGGTGAGCTGACAAGAAAAAAAAGGGTTTGGGGAGCAGGATTTGAAAGGGGAAGTCACTGTGAGGCAAGAGTAGCCATCCATTTGTAAAGAGCACAGACATGATTGGCACGGGCTCAAGTCTGAAAGAAAAATCCCCAAAACTATTGAATTTTTTCATTGAGTTTCACTGTAAAAATGGTGGAAGGAAATTGGTTGACTGTATTTCATTTTGGGGGAAAAAATTTTACTGGCCCATTTATTTAAGAACTCACAACCAAGGGAAGAGTAATGGTGGATTTGGAAAGGAATATGGACAAAGGTAGGAATCTCAAAGAGGCCAAGGAAAGATGGAATGTTCTAGGTGACGAAAAGAAAGTATTAGAGACATACAGCTAAGAATGAGGTCAAATATCAGACACTGGAACCAAAGTTACATCCTATTTAGTACTCCACCTCAACCACCATCACATGTGACATTATTGTCAGGGCTAACGCTTACTGAGCGTAAACTACATGCTGGCACTCTGCTTTGACTTCTAATTCTCACCAGATCTCACCAGATCTAGTTATTCTTTAACATATTCATTTTACAGATGTAGCAACCAAGGCTTAAAGAGAACTGGTAACTTGCCAAAGTTCCCATAATTTGGCAAGTGTCGGCAAGAATTAGAATTCAGGCTCACCTAGCTCCAGAGCCCACTGAGGTAACCGCTGATGTTCTCCACCTCTAGGAGGCTTGTGTTTTAAACCTGTACACAGCTCAAGGGTTTGAGGTCCCCCACCAGGATGCTCAGCAAGAGACTAATCAGTCAGCATTGCTATAGTAGGTCACACTTCGCTCCTCGTCTTTGGTGGAATATAAAGATGATTAATTGCTTACTCAGAAATTGATCTAACCCCTGATTTATGAAAAATGCAGGATTTCTGTATCTTTAGAGGGACTTCTAGAAGAAATTTGAATTAGGAAACAATGTAATTGAATTTTTGTCTTTCTTGGCATTTTTAGCTACTGATTAATGTAGAGTGTGGATGTTGGAAAGACTTACAAGATCAATAATAATATTAACCCTTATGAAAAGGTTTGCTGTGAGAAGAGATTGTATCTCAGGATCTTTAAGGAAAAGAGTCAAAGGTTAGAGTTCATGGATGCCAGCTCTATTGGCAGTGGTTGAGGGTGGGGGTGGGGCAAGCTCTATTGCTACTATCACCTTTAACATTTCCTTAGAACCCTAGTTCTCTCCTGTGACATGTTGAGATCAGGATGGGAAAGGAGACAGTAGGGTTGGCAACCACAGCCAAGGAACAATGTCGGGCATAAATGAAGCCTCCCCCATCACCCTCCCAGCCAGGCAGATCATCCACCCCCTCAGCTTCTATTGAAAACGCCCCTTGTCTCTCAGGCCACAGTTGGTCATGAGGATTAACCCCTCCCGCACCCTCACCCCCCACCCTGGCATTCTCCCTTCTTCCAATAGTCCTTTGGGCAGACATGACTGACAAGAGTACCACAGGCAATGATGTCACAAAGAGAGGGGGCAGTGTGCCCTGTTAGACCATCTTTCACTCCAGTGGACTCGCCTTCACAGACAAATTGATTTGCAAAGGTTCAGGCTGCCAGCCCGGCCTGCTTTGCATACAGAACGCTCCCTGGTGACACAATAAAAAGTGGCCAGGCTAACAGAGGAGCACAGCGGGGTCTGGCCGGTTCAAAGTCCAAACTCCACACCCCCTCACCTCAGTCTGGTTTGAAAGGTCACTGTGTGTCTGGGAAAATAGTCGCAGGATACAATCCTTTATAAAAGGTCACTATTTTTCAACAGCACTTAACACACACTTACACACAAATTGAGACCGGAGAAGGGGAAAGAAACTGGAGGCTGCATCGTATTGTATATTGTGCTTGCAAGATTTATGTCTTGTGGTCACCAGCAATAAACACACACTGCTTCAGTATTAAAGTTCACATTAATCCACTGATTCTCGCTCCCCTGGAAATCAGCCTCTTCTTTGCCTGGCAGACAGGAGCAACCAAGACTTTTGTTCATCTCTTTTGTTCCTTCCCCATCTTTTCCTTCCTGGTTGCAAGTTCTTTAGTTTGGCTTTGTTTCTGAAGTTACTCCTGGTGTTGTTATTGTTTATGTGTGGCTACAGAACTTTACTCTCAGTAGTTTCCTCTCTTGCACAGTGCGTGATGTGTGCCTAGCATTTGGATCCAAGACCACATGTACTCACTGCGCCAGAGACTCTGAGTGTGTATCTGTGAGTCCGTATCTGTCACAGACCTTGATAAGCCAAAGTCAAGTTCTTTTCTATGCTGCTAGTAAAAATCTAGGGGAGTGCTGTAGCCAAGCCAGTGGCCATAAAGCCATCAAGGGGACTGCCAGTCCTGCTTATCCATTATGCTGTATATTTTACTTGAAAAGTACTTCTAATACAAGCAAAAATAGCAATTGTATTTTCTCCAGTGACAGGCAGTTCATGTTTGGTTCCCAAAGAATGTTAACAATAGCAACCCCTGCATTCATAACAAAAGAGATTATCAAAGAAGTCAGCCCGAGCTGTTAGATTAATTTAGGCAAGAACTGCAAAAGAAAATATTTAGGGGAAATTCGATGAATTTCAAATAGGCAGCAAAATATATAATGTTGAGGATTCCACTCTGCTCTGTAGCACATTTTTGCAAAGCTTTCTCCAGTGATAGATTTCTGAGCTATCAAAAGCACATTAATTTTTCTGATTAAAACAGCTGTGAAAATATACAAGTGTAACTGTGAAAAATCCAGAGCTTATTGTAATACTTTAAGCAAAACAAGGATAAAAGATTTTTAAATATGAACTTGCCAAAAGTAAAATATCTAACATGGGGAGAACTAATTCTGCATGTGCTTCTAACATTTTGGCATAAAGACTTTAATCCTCTTGTCCATCCCGTTGGCACCTCGTCTACAGTTGACTTGTTAAGGGCGAGTTCCTTTGTAATGTCCTCAGCACCTCTCCATAGTTATTGACTGGGCTCATTAAAACAGCCAGATCACAAACCAGCAGAAGTGAGAAGAGGTGGGGAGGAAGCTGGCTCCTCACTACAAAGGTATTCAGAAAGGCGAAAGAACCTAAAGGAGAAATGAGAAAACATGACAGAAGTGAAACTGTCTAACAAGGAGAAGGAGGAGAAGGGAGAAGGAGGAGGAGAAGGGAGACGGGAGGAGGAGGAGGGTGGGGAGCAGGTGGAGGGGAGGAGGGAGGAGAGGAAGATTTCTGGAGGTGGGGCTGGAGTTTAGTGATTCTGTTTTCATGTTTCTGTGTATTATGAAAATACACAAGGGATCGCAAAGACCAAGTCTAAATTGCTTATCGTGTTCACCCAGTTATGCTATTATATGGCACATGAATGAAGCGCACGTGCACACACACACACACACACACACACACACACACACGGTTTGTCTTCTTATTACTTAAAAATAAATTGTTTTGGAGAAAGATGCCAACTTCTCTTGCTAGCGCCCGTGGCTTGGTTGGTAATGATTTCACTGTGGACCTAGACGCGTCATCCCCTAATCTCTGGCCTGATAAGGGTAACTTCATGAATCAAGTCATTGTGTGATTTAAAAGCATGGGGTGGGAGGGCAGTGCATGCTTAACGCAAACAAGATACTTTTTGAGGTTCAGCCTCCCCACCTCAGAAGGCAGCACAAAGCTTGAGAAAAGAAGAGAAAAGAAAAGAAGCCCTCTTTCCTCTTCGCCTGGGCTGCAGGCTGGAAACTCGGGGTTGTGCTTTGTTGCAATGACCCTACACAGCTCTCATTCATACAGGAATTCTGGAATTGGGGTTTTGAGTCAGATAGTAAGGCTGCCAAGAGCTACGCATTTCCAATGGAGAGCTCAGACCCAGCCTTCAAGAAAACAACACAAACACCAGCACTCCTCAAAACTGTTAGGGGAGGATTCTGGTCCCACTGTAAACACAAATGCCTGGGATTCCAACCTAGAGCACCCGGCGTGTTCAAAGGCAGCATGCTAATGCACAAACCGTCTGGGCTCAGTGAAGGCATTGCATCAGTCTCCGCAGATGAGGCTTTTAGGACAGCAAAGGATAAAGAGCCAAATTTTGAGTGGGTTTTGGGATCGAGGAGCCAGGATAGTCCCTTTCTTTCCTCCTCTAGACTCTCTCTCCCTCCCAGCCTCCACCCCTGCCCTCTCCCCAGCCAGGTGATTAATTCCAGGCCCGGAGTGGATCTCTAAAAGGAACCACATTCTCAGCAGTGACACCCAGCGCTGAGGGAGGGAGGAACAAGCAGAAGTTCCTCTGTTACCACATTTGGCCAGAAGCCTGCAAGTCTCCTCTGGCCAGGCTGAACATGCCCTGGTCCCTGGGCAGCTGGGCACTGTGCCTCGCCCAGGATGGGATGTTGGGGGATACACACCAGCCGGTCTTAAGGTTTGAAGATGCCCTGCATGCCAGAAAGGCTTTAGCACCTCGAACACAGCACAGTGCAAGCCTGCAAGCCCTGTGCTCTTCCTCTGCATCCTGGGTCAGCCTCCTGTCCAGGACTCTTCTACCCACACCCATCATTGCTTTCTATCCCACCCTCCCCCTCCATCTCAGGAACCCTGTAGTCAGGTACCCACATGTACTGCCCACCCAGTACCTCCACCTTTCATTTACTGTAAGGAGAATATCACCTCTCACTGTAAGAAGTACTTGAACTTTTCCATGCATGGAAAGCCTTGGAGAAGGTCCTGAATAAACAGAGTCTGGCTAATGCAAAGGCCTCCTATGGCACAGTGAATCTTCAGGCTGAAAAACTTACATCACTTTTCTCCAAGGCTCATGGGTTTGGGATATTGTAGTTCTCCCTACTTTTGCAGGCCCCAAAGAGAAGTGTCCCAGATATTTTCTTAACCTTGCATTATTTAAGCCTATGATGATTATGTGGGAGCATGTACACACGTATGTGTGTTTGCGCAGTCACACTGCGGGAAATACCGATGCCTCATTCTTTGGTCACAGGAATGTCTCTGTGGCTCAGACTTTGAAAACAGGCAGTTTGGGGTCAGTGCACCTAAATTGTCAGCTCTATGAAAACAGGGACTTTGTCTATTGTGTACACACCTTAGCCCCAGCACCTAGAATGGGCTGGCTCACCAATCCATGCTCAATAAATATTGATTGAAATTTTTACCATGGCACAGAATGCAACTGTATGACTCCATGCTTTCTGACATTTCTTTTTTGCTGATTGGAAGAAATGTCACCTGGGTAGGAGATCGACAAGCTCCTTTCTGCTTGTTGGGCTTTCCGTTTGTGGCCCTTCAAGGGGAAGACAAGGCAAGCACATGCATGTACCTGTGCATGTGCATATGTGTGTGCACATGTGTTGTGGGGGGTAACATTAATATGTGGTTTTTTCACTTTGCTATGTCTGGTCTAATCCCTCCACATCTTTGCTGCCTGGGTCATGTACCTGAGCTCGATTATAATAGTAATTACAATGGTTTTGACAGCCTTATGAGCATAGTTCAGAAAGGAGCTGTCACAGGAATTAGCAAGTTTTGCCAACAGCTCAGTTCCAAAGTGAGAGGAGCCCAGGCCAGGACAGGAGGAGTTAACCGAGAAGAGTGGGGTGTTATGCAAAGCACTAAATCCCTAAACTCCTGCAAAGATCTTTGATGGCTGTGATCAATAGATTCTCAGACCACACTGACATAACCTTGTCATGCCTCAGCAAGGGTACAGTGGCTAAAAAGGCGTGAGCATGTGGAGAGGTGGGAGAAGATGGGGGAGAGAAAATGGGGAGGGGATAAAGATATCATGTACCCTCCCCTCTCTGGCCCCCCAGGACCCCTCCTTTCCACACCCACCCCCTCTTCAACAGGCATCACACAGCAAGTGACTGGTAATGGTTCTTTGGCCTTGCACAGCTTTTAAAATCCTTCAGCTGAAGCATCTCAGCTCCAATCGCCAGCAAAGCTCGAGCACCCTTGAGACCCTGGTGCAGATAATCATCATCCACTCAGTGACAAGAAGCTGAGCACCGCTTCGGTACCAAGGAGACCGAATGTGGCAGGGCACCAAGGTGCCATCTTAGACGCATCCAAGCAGCCGCCATGGCAGCAGCAGTGGCAGCACACGTATGTGTGTGTGCGTGTGTGTCTGTGTGGTGTGTGTGTGCACGCACATGTGCAAGTTGTTTCTCCCCCTTTTCTTCTTCTTCTTTTTCTTCATCTTTTTCTCCCTCTTTCCTCTCACCCTCCTCAGAGAATCCTTTCTCAAGAGGATGCTGTTAACACGGCTGCTCTTAGCAGGCATCCCGTTACCCAGTGCCTGCCGGACCAAATTGAATCCTGTAGTCAATACTGTTAGAAAGGAAAATGACATTAATTTCTGGAAAAGTGTAATCAAAAGGTGGTTGGATGATTTTTCTTGCTTTCAGAGAAATGCAGCTTTAAGTTTATGATTATATAAAAGAGAGCCAGCCAGTCAGCAGCTTCCTGCCTTCCTCCCAGCACTTCCCGAACCCTCTTTCTGCTGTGTGACAGCACTATAGTTAATGGTGCTGCATTATGTATACAATACACTGTGGAGGGTACAGCTGGCTGGGATGGTCCTGCGGACCGGGTGCTGATGGGTATTTACACGCCAGCTGAAAGGTAGAAGATGGAAGATCTAGAAATAAAAGAAGAGCCATTCCTAATATACACAAAACTCAAACCCCTAGCAGCTTGGAACGGCGGGTAGATTTCCAGATCGCAAGGGCCCCTGCGTTTATATTCCCTTTCCACCTCAGGCCTTTGGCTCACATTTTCCATTCACAGAGCTCCCTGGCAAACTGAAGATGGCCTAAACAAGGAATACCACATCCCTTGCACATATTAAAAATAGCTCTCAAAACAGACCAAAATATTTTCATTCCATTGTCAACTTTCCATCTCACACCTTAACATGGGGCAGTCCTCAGAGAGGGACAGCTCTGGGCAATTGTCCTCTGCAGGCCTGACTCTAAGGCGAAGTCACCAGGTCTGAACTCCATGCCCAGAAGCAGATCAATTTTACTCTTAAGGAAGTCTGCAAAGGAAATGCAGACACTGGAGGTTTGCAAAAGGGAAGATGCTGTTCCATTCCGACGCTGTGAGGACAGAGGTGGGCATTGCATATGCAGCGTTGGTATCCCCCAGGGGCAAATGAACATTAGGCACTGACCACTACACTGGAAGAGGTCACACTAATAAAGCTGGGAGCCTGGGAGAATGGAAAAGGAAACCATCTTTGTCCTGAAAGTACGGAAAGTTTGCCAGGAACCGAAGCAGGGGATTTTAGGATCCCAGAGAGGCTGACGAAAGAAAGCCGCATCTTTAAAAAGTTATTTAAGGGATTGGCCTTATGTAGAGGGCCCAGAGTTAGCGAGAGCAGTCCTGGTGCCTGTCTATCCCATCATCCCCCCCACACACGCAAGGAAGAGCGGTTCCTATGTGCTCGTCAAAATTTCAATTTGCTTAGCTGATTCATTCATTTAATAAAATGCACTGATCACCTACCTATGTCAGGCACTGTGCTAGGTCCTGGGGATACAACAGTGAACAAAATTGACAAAAATATCTGTCCCCGTGAAACCAACATTCTACCCCTACACGAAGGATGAAGCCTTTCACAAGACAGTGAGAGATGCAAACAAATAACTTAGACGGGACTGACATTTGTGCTCTCTATGGAATTTTTAATGGGTTGGGAAAAGGAGCACAGGGCACCGAGCTGAGAGGGGAGAAGAAAGTGAGAGGGCTGAGCAAGGAAACACGGAGGAGGGTACAAAAGCTGAAGGCTCCAAGGCAAGACTCACCTGCTTTGCAATTTTGCTGAGGATTAGCACTGGTAATGAAGAGGTGATCATGCAAATCTCCATGGGGTTAAACGCCAAGATTCTAAGTTCCTATTATATTCATATGAGGCAAACACCTGGCAAAAATATTCTCCACTCAGCAGCCAGGAGTAGGCTTGTGTTCCAAGGTCGGGTCTAAATGCAGAACTCCAGGGCTCTCCCGTGTTCAGACGAGTAGAGAAGTTGTTTCTGATTTCTTCCCCCAAGTTTCCCACAAATCCCTGTGATGCCTTAGAGCTCAAACGTGGCAACCCATTGACAAAAAAGATTGAACCGTTTGTAAATAACAACTCTTTCCCTAAAATTCGGGTGTGCTGTTCACTTACTGAAACACGACCTTCACCCTCAACTATGGCAGAACGCAAGAAAGCCGTGGGTTTCACTCAAGCCCCCTGTCATGCTTTCCTCTACTGTTCAGATGTCTTTAGAGTCTTTGAGTCAGAGAAAAGCCTGCTTTATGTCTGAATCATGCCAGAGCTTGTGTCCAGCAGCCTCTTTGCCTCATGTTATTTCTAGCCCTGACACTGTGTCACCGTCCTTTTTCTCTGATTTCTTTGACCTTCTACCTGCATCATGACATGTAACTTGGGCACTGCCCCCACGCTAGAAAGATCTTTTTCTTGGTAGCTGAAATTCTCACATACAAAGGAGAAACACTTTCAAATTACTTCATAGAAATGAAATAGCGTCCCCAAACAAATAATTAAATCCCTTTGCAATGCCGTGTGTGTAAATGCACACACACACACACACACACACACACACACACACACACACACACTCGTTCCCAAACATCCCAAAACTATTGGCCTGAAAACCTGGCTATCCCACAGATACCCCTTTTAACTTAGCTACATAAAAAGAGGTCAGGTCTCGGTCTGCAGCCTGAGCTCAGTCTGTGGTCTTCCCAGGGTCACTAAAATAAAAGATCATCCGAAGAGCTGAAAGAACCAAAGTTACCCAGCATGTACACCACCCAAGGGTGCTGAAACAAGGTTGAAAAGACAACCTGGTAGGTGACAGCTGTGTGGGATATTAGATTGTGGCTGGCCCAGGGTGCTGAATGGCATGCTGATCTATTAGCTGCAGTTTGGTTATGCAGAGAAGTGAGCTGACAAGAAAGACCCAAATACACAGAGAGAGAGAGAGACGGGGAGAGAGATCCAGAATTAGACTGAGTGATTGAGGGAGACAGAATGTGTGACAATGAGACAAAGAGGCAGGGAAGACAAAGGCGGCGCCCTCTTTTCCTCAATGTTCCCAGATGAAACCAAATTAATAAATCCTGGTTGGTGATATTGGAAACTTCTTTTTTCCCTTGCGGGAAGAAAAGTAGATGAAGTCTTCTCTTTATTCAAGTTTTAAACAGTCTGCAGGGATCTGGGGAGTGGAGGGGGGCGTGGGGGTGGGAATGCAACTAGAAAAACAACACCAATAGGAGGAAGAAAAGAGGGTGAATGGACTGTGAACTGACTGAAAGTTTTTGTGGCAATCAAATGGTTGTGATTTTATGACTCTGATATCTCCTTGCCAATGTTTTTTTCTGTTCTCCCCCTAAACTTGTTCCCTTAGGCCCTGCTTTATTGAACCTCCGACAATAGTGACCTCAACATAGATACATACATCCAAGCAACCTCAGCCTGAGGCGGAACACCAAGACACAGAGGGCAAAGGTTTGACCCCAAGAAAAATTTCTCATGGGGTCGGATCACACTGCCTGGCCAGAGGGATTTTTTTGCACCTAATATTGTTTTCTCTCCACAAGTGACTAATTTTCCCAGCCAAAACTAACTCCCCCGCAAGCAGAGTGATGTCTGCTTCTTCTGGGTCTAAGGGTAGATATCTGTCTTCTGCCACTTCCCATTAAGGACATCACTTTTTAAAAAGCTGTCAATTTGCCAAGTCTCAGGCTGGTACATGGGCAATGCAGCCAGGGCTGGACTGTACCAGTTCCTGTCTCCTTGCAACCTCCAACATATGACACCTGCCCCATGCCCTCCTCAGAGGATCCAGCATCTCTCCAAACTTCCAGGTTACATGTGGGCCGATAGGAAGGTATTTGTTAGTTGCAAATACTTGAATTAACACTAGCTCTTGTCTCTGAGTCTGCAGGAAAAAACCAAGTCTGGCTACTAATTACAAATTATGGGAGTAAAAATAAAAAGGAGCATGGCAAGCTAAAGCCTTGGTGCAGAAGAAAAATGTCTTCATTTGGTTACAGCATGTTGATATTTGAGAGCCAAGAGCTGGAGAGAGGAGCTTGGGCCTCTTTTGCTGGGTTTTTGATGGCAGCAGAATTGGGAAAGATGTTGTCCAGGGGTCAATATAAGGTCACTGGAAGATGCAAGGGCTGCCCAACATAACTGGTCCCTTTCTGCCCCCAAGCCCCAAATTCCTTCCACCACATCAGACCTAACAGAATATCCTGCATTTGCTGCCTCCACCTTGAAGAGTTTTCTGACTACTCCAGCCTTTGCAATCTCTTTGTTTCCTTGAAGTACTTTTTCTACCACTCTATTGCCAATGTAACTGCTTTATAGAGTTGGCTAATTTTTAGTTATACTGCTCAGCCATAATGAGATTTTTCAATCTGGGAAATACCATCTTTAGTCTTGGGACATTACATGCTCAAATGTTGCTTCTGCATCTTTTTCTCTATTTTTCTCCTCTTGGAACTCCTATTAAACATATTTTGGGGGCTTTAAATCTATTCTCCAGATTTCTGAACTTTCTTTTCATATTTTCCATCCCATTATGTCTTTCTGCCTCATTTTGGGACACTTCCTCAAATCAGTCTTCTGGCTTCATTATTCATTTTTTTGTGTCTGCAATATGCTACTTGGTCCATTGTGTGGTTTAAAATATACCTGCAAATTTTTTAGTAGTCTTTCATCCAAGAGGGGGCATCTAACTCCTCTCTTCTTGAGTTAGGATTAGTCTTAGTAAATATCTTCTAACAAATAAAATATGGTGGAGGTAACTTCCAAGACTTGGTCACAAAAAGCATTGTAAATTCTTTCCTTCTTACTCCCTCTATGATCACTTGCTCTAGGAGAAGCCAGCTGCAGTGTTATGATAACACAATAAAGTGCACCCTGGAGAGCCCTACATTGGAGGGAACTAAGGTCACTTGCCACCTTCCCTGTGAGGGAGTCATCTTGGAAGCATGTCTTCAATCCCAAGTCAAGTCTTCAGATGATTGCAGATCTGGCTGACATCTTCACCACAACCTAATGAGACCCTAAACTAAAATCAGCCAACTAAACCATTCCTGAATTCCTGACACAAAGAAACTATGAGATAATAAATATTTATTGTTTTAAGCTACTAAGTTTTGTTATGATTTGTTAACTATTGTACTCATAGACTCAATTTTTTATTCCAGTAACTATTTCTTTATTTCTGAAGTTTTAAATTTTTTTAATAAACATCTGTTCTTGCATTATTGCCTTCTGTTTATATTTCATTGTTTCTATGCCTTCCCTTACTTTTGCAATTATATTTATAGATTTTTATTTTTTTTACTATTTCTTTTCCTTGGACGTTGGTTCATCTGTTTGCTGGGTTTGTTATTTGTCTTTCATGGTGCCTTGTAATTTTTGTTTGTCAAATTATCTTTTATGAAAATTTCTTCCTATAAGTATCCAGAAAACACAGGACAGTCTTAAGGAGGACTTCATATTTATGTTCAGCTTCTCAGCTCAAGGTAATCTGCTTACCAGCCATGGCCCTGAGCATATAGCATAGCTGCAAGATCCTAGGTGGTACTTCTCAGAACCTTAGCTACAATCAAGCAGGAAAACAGGGTTTTCCTGCTGCCCCACTCCCACATTCAATGGGGAAAGTATGTTTCCAGGCCTTAGCTTTATATAGACTGTACAAATCCAGCCCCCAGCTTTCAAGATAATGGGGTCCCAGCCTATGTCCATTTCTTAGCCAGCTTCTTACCCAGTCCTCACAAGCCTAACAGCTAAGGCCTCTAAATTCCAGTGTAGCCTACGTATTTAATTATTTTATGGAAACCTCTTCATTTATGATGGCTGGAAATGTCCTCTCTTGATTTACACATAGTTATGTACTTGTTAGATTTCTTTTTCCATCATTTGTAAGTATTCAAGGTAAAAAGGGAGGGCCTCAACCTGTGGTCAATGTATTTGCCCTGTACCAGACTTATTTGCTAACTTTCTTCACTTACTTTTCCTCTCTCACCAATTACACCTTGAGCTTCTAAAAGTCAGGAACAATATCATGCCCTTTTTTATTTCTCCTCATTGGAAAAGCAGAACGCCTTGAACATGGGAGCTACTCTATAAATATTTGATTGACTGACAGGTGAGGGGATAATGCAATAAAGAAGTCTGAAAAAAAAATAATAAAACTTCTCTCATATTTCATCAAGGATTTCTGAACCTCAGATTTGTAATTCCTCTAAGGAGGTATTTCTTAAGGTTTTCTGGATCACAGATGTTTGTAAAACCTAATCAGAACCCCTCTGCAAAAAATTTGTATATATGCAAAACACAAACACAGAATTCCGTGTTCAATTTCAATAATTTAAAAAATTAATCCTAAAACATAAAAATATTTCTTCTTTGCATCCCTTAAATTTTTTTGGTATTGTGAGTCATTTTTTTATTTTTTATTTAATTAATTAATTTTTTTGCTGCTTATCAAAGATACTGTTTTTAATCACTAGAAATAACTCAGTCCAGTGTCATCTCTTGACAACCATGGAAGCTGCAGTCCTGAGAACCTACGTGACTTGTCCAAGCAAATCATGGTCTGATCTCTGGCTAGATGCAGCTCTAGGACCAGCTCTTTTCCACTATCTAGACTCCTTCTTCTCATAAGTTTGGGACTAAGTACACTCCTATGTGTTGGCATCACAAAAAAAAAGTTAGAATTAACTCTAATCCTATCAAAAAATACACTAATTTGTTACCAATATGGAACACATACTTCACCTTGCTTTTACAAAAACCCCTTGAACCTGGCATTTGACTGTGAATCAGTTAAGTCATCTGGTATATATGAAAGTAGAACCCATAATCTCAGCCCCCTTAGCCAATTAAGCACATGTCATGCCCCACCTGTCATTCAAGATCATTTCAGCCAACATTTATTGATGCTTGGTATTTACCAGGCACTGCTCTCAATACCAAAAACACAGAAATGGCCAAGGTTGCCCAGGGCTCATTGGCTAATGGAATGATAGACACGTAGACACATAACTATAATAAAATATATGTACTAAATTAGGGGTATGCACAAAGTGGAAGAATCTTCTAACAAAGAAAATTACAATTAATTTGAAAAAGTGGAAATTTTTTAAATCACATTCTCAATTCACCATAAAACAGACCTAGAAATTATTAACAAAAGTGATAATACTCCTCTCACAAAAAATATCCTCAGCTCCTTGAAATTTTTAAAATTCACTCATAGCTTTGGTTAAAGAAGGAAAAATATTACAGTTCAGAACTATATAGAAAATATCCATGAGCTTATGAGATGCTCTTAAATCCATAGTCAGAGGACAAATATATAAACTTAAATGTTATCATCAATAATCTTTAAAAAGACAAAAAGAAACTAAAATTTCAAATTAAATGATATAGAAAAATTAAAGAATGATTAACAAAAATAAAACAGAAATTAAAATATGGAAAAAAGAGCTTATTAATAAATTTAAGAGAATAAAATCTAAATATTCAAAACTAGTAATAAAAATGTATATAATCTGCTGACATGAAATACTTTTACATATATAAGAATCTCATGTGCCACATTACAACAAATAAAAATGAAATTTCTGCAAAATAGATACATTTTTAAGAAAATGTTGATTACCAAAATTGTATCCAAAAGAAGTAGAAAAGTTGAACAAACAAATGCCATGAAAGAAATTGAAAAAGTCTGTTGTGGGATTAGAGCCAGATGATTTTATTGGCAAATTCTTTAAACTTCTAAGAAATCAACTATTCTATTAGTATATAAAATGTTCCAGACCATATAATTTTCTGAAATCTCCCTTGTTTAATTTGTGAAGTTAGCCTAATGCCAATACAAAAATCTGACAAAGACAAAAACAGCACAATAAACAGTATAACCAAACTTTGGCCAATCTCATATTAACTAAAAAAATCAAAACACAACAAGGGCAGGTTAAGTACACTCATTACTCCCACTGTAGTTTTGTTTTGTGGGTTTTTTTTTTTTTTAGACATTTAATCAATGTGGTTAGACAAGAAGAAATAAGAAATGCAAACATTGCAATGGAGACCAAATTAACATTATTTGCATAACTGATAGTCGCCAACCCAGAAAACTCAAGGTAATAAACTATTGAAACTAATTACCAGTAAACTAGACTATTACAAAATAAATATATGTAAAACAATAGTCTTCAAATAGTAGCAATAACTACCCAGTAAATGTGAGTAAAGGATTTCACTTTAAATAGCAACGAAAATACAAAGATCTGAGAATCAGTTTAATAAGAAATGTGCAGGATCTTCATAAAGGAAATGACATGCTTTACAAAGATACATAAAAAATATTTGAGAATAGAAGGAGTGTTCATATATACATAGTCTAAAAGGTGAGATTTAATATTGGAAAGCTGTAGGTTCTCTCCCAAGTTATTGAACTTTTATTCAAAATTACAATGGGAATTTTAAGAACCTGAAAAAAAATGGTTTTGAATTTCAAAAATTTCTTCAAATTTTTGAAGAATGAAGAATAATGAGAAGTTGAACTTCAGCTGCCAAAACAAATTATAACTCTAGTAAAAGAAGAAGAAGAAAGAAGAGAAAGAAGAAAGAAGAGAAAGAAGAGAGAGGAGAGAAAGGAGAGAGGAGGAGAGAAAGAAGAGAGAAGGAGAGAGGAGGAGGAGGAGGAGGAGGAGGAGGAGGAGGAGGAGGAGGAGGAGGAGGAAGAAGAAGAAGAAGAAGAAGAAGAAGAAGAAGAAGAAGAAGAAGAAGAAGAAGAAGAAGAAGAAGAAGAAGAAAAAGAAAAAAAAAAAAGAAAGAAATGCAGAACAGAAGAGAAAGCACCAAAACAGGTCCAAGCAGACAAGAACTTAGTCTAGGAAAAGTGAAACATTTCAAATAAACAGGAAAAGATAAAATTTTTAAGAAGTGGTTCTAGGACAACTGAGTAACCATTTGAAATAAAAGTATAAAATTCAATTCTTACCTCATATGGCAGGCCAAAATTCCAAATGAATTTTAAAAATAAAATGTTTAAAAAATAATAGAAGAACAAAAATGTAGATAAATATTGATACGTTAGTTGGTATGGAAAACTTTTCTATAAATAAAATTAGGGATGGAGGAAGGAAGGGAGGAAATACTAACAGATTTAACTACATAAAAGTTACTTACAAAAATAAAAATGGCATTAACAAATACTGAGGCCAAATATTAACTTGATAGTAATATTTGCAACATATAACAGATAAAGAATTAATATTCTTATAATCAGCTCCTGTAAATCTATCAGAAAAATGAAAATATTTTTTAAAATGAGCAAATGACACGAACAAACAATTAAAAGAAGAAAAATGCAGATAACATAGAAGAGTTTGAAATGTTTAGCTTCAATAATGAACAAAGAAATTCAAGTTAGAACAAGGTACTATGTTTTACTTAATTTCAACAACTAAAATATCCAAGGCTGGTAAGGATATAGGGTAATGGTTTTTTATATTTTCTGTTGGCACAGCTGTCAATTAATACACTTCTGAGGAGCAATTTAGTCATAGGTATCAAAAACCACTCAAATATTCACCACTTTGACCCAGGATTTCCACCTCTCCAATTTTACCCTAAGAAAATGATCAAAGCTGCTTACAAAGACAAGCATACAAGAATATTCTTTGCATTAGTACTTCAACAGAGAAGAGTTTGAATCTTCTAAAATACATTTAATCAGGGCTCTGATTAAATGACTTACAGCATATATCCACATGCAAATTCATTAAAATTTACCTGTAGACTATCTAATGACACAAGAAAATATTCAATATATATTACTAAAGAAAATGTGACAAAACAGTATATGAAATACAATCTTAACTGTGTTTTCAAATTTTAATCATGAAATTTGTTATATAATGTCTGTCTTATTCACTATCACACTGCTAAAATGTTCTCATCCCCGGCTGCACATTAGAATAGTCTGGAACATTTTTACAAAATACCCCTGCCTGGGCCTCACCCCCCAAAATTAAAACAATCTTCGTGGGTGGATTGTCACTGTTTTTTTTTTTTTTTCCTCCAAGTGATTCTAATATGTAGCCAATGTTAAAAACCACTGCCATGTAGAGCAATAATGCTCAGCCTGAGCAATTTTGCCCTAGGGGACATTTGGCAATATCTGGAGACGTTTTTGGCTGTCAACCCAACTTGGAGTGGGGGGAATTGCTACTAATATCTAATGGGTGGGGGCCCAGTTTCATGGGCTGAATTTGTTCCTCCAAAATTCATATGTTGAAGTCCTTAGCTCCAGAACCTCATAATGTAACAGTTTTGGGACCTGAGGTCATCAAAGAGATGACTAAGTTAAAATGAGGCCTTTAGGGTAGGGCCTGAATCCAACGTAAGTGATGTCCTTACAAGACACTGGGGATGTGTATACATAGAAAAAAAGCCACCAGGAGAAGATGACCATCTGCAAGCCAAGGAGAGAGACTTCAGGAGAAACAAATCTTACTGTCATCTTGATATTAGACTTCCAGCTGCCAGAAATGTGAGAAAATATATTTCTGTTGTGTCACCCCCTACTCTGTGGTATTTTGTTACAGTAGCCCTGGAGAATGGGGATGTTGCTAACTATCGTACAATGCACAAGACATTCCGCACAACAAAAAATTATTTGACCCAAAATGTCAATAGCACCAAGGTTGAGAAAACCTGCTCTGGCACCTAGCTTAGTGCTGTGTGTAGATAATCAATAAATATTTTCTTGACTAGGTTTATAAGATATTTATTGGGTAAAAATCTGCAGGACTTGGTCATGAATTGAATGTGCAGGGGGAAAGAGAGCAGAGTCAAGAACGTCAACCAGATTTCCAGGAAAACAGGAACGGCAGGAAGCAGTAGGGTGGACAGAATGGCTCAGGGTTAGGTAGAAACTGAGGGTTGTACCTGGTGAAAGGGGTCAGGGTCCAGTCAGAAGTAGTCATCTGGTAATACAAACAAGACAATAGCTGGGGTGTAAGGATAGGCTCAACTGTGACATAGAGATAAGACTGTCCCAGAGGAGCACCAAGAATCAACAAGGTACCAACGATGGAACCTTGAAGATGACCAATATTTAAAGAGCAGACAGAGGGCAAAGGAGCCAGTACATCAGATGAAGGAAGAAGAGGCTAATTGAGGACCATTGTGATGTTTAGTTACTATGGACTTGGCTGCTGTATAGTCCCCAATTATTCAACCAAACAAGAATCTAGGTATGGTTGCGGGGTGATTTTGTAGCTGTGGTTAACATTTACGATCAGTTGACTTTAAGAAAAGGTTAATGAGAGTGAGCCTCACCCAGTCAGTTGAAAGGCCTTAAGAGTTAAACCTAAAGTTTCCCTGAGGAAGAAGAAATTCTACCTCCAGCAGCATCAGTCCCTGCCTGAGCGGCCAGCCAGCCAGCCCTACAAGATTCAGACTTGCCAGCGCTCATTTGTTTCTCTAAAGAACCCTGACTGTGGAGAGGTCAAGGAGAAAATGAGCTGACTGCTCCATTCTGCACCCTTACGCACTGGCTCTGGCATAGATGAGTGGGGAAAAAAAAAAGGTTACTTCACACCCATGGCAAAAACTCAGGAGAGGAGGAAGAAAAGCGAAAAGAGAGAGGGCACCGGAAGATTTCACAAATGTGTATCTGCCTGTGGAAATGAGGAGGGGCCAAGACAGGGGAACATAGATGGATCAGACCAAGTCAGGACACAGGCTCTTGGGCTGTCCCACCAGACCCCTGCCCCTACCCTCGGGGTGCTCACCAGAGCTCAGGTTCAGCTTCAACCCTCCAGGGGGCGTTTCCATCTTTATTTACAGATGTGGCAACTGGGCCTGAGAGACACTAAACTCCAGATCCCCAGCTAGTAAGTGGGGAAGCCCAGGTCCAAACGCAAGTCTCTCTTATCCCACACTCCCTCCATTCACCAAACAGTTCTTAGACAGCAACTTGATGGGAAGTCAGGAGTGGGGATAGAGTCCTGACGCTGACTCTACCCTGACTGGCTGCAGGACATCTACAGGCAGCTGCTGGGTGGTGGGAGTCATATGCTGTGATGGAACAGCCTGGGCTTTGGGTCAGACCACTGGTCTGGATCTCAGGTCTACTATTTACTGGTCAGTAGCCTTGGACACATTTTTTACTCTCCCATGATTCAAATGCCCCATCTTTAAAACAAAGATAAATGATCCCTACCTTTTAAAGCCTAGGTTGTCTGAGACAGCCTACATAACTAACACACATAACAAGTACTCAAACAAGGGGGGTTTCAGTCCCTTCTCAACCTTTCTCTGGTCCTCAGTTTTCTCACCCATTCTGCCTCCTACAGGGTTGTTGGGCTGGTCCAATGAGATAATACATAACAATGTCCTTGATAAGTTGTGAGCATCATCATTACGGGAAGACAGGGCACAAACACTGCACTTTACGCAAAATTCAGCCACCAGTTCTACAACTCTAAGTCATGTAAACACCCCGTGCCTCAGTTTCCCCATCTAGAATGTATGCCGTTCCCCTTTCCTTAATACATAGGCTTCTGAAGACAAACGAGTATAATTGTAATCATTATAAATTGACTTTTAGACCAAACAGTTGTGTTGGATTCTAAATAGCCAGATGACATCCCCAGTTCTCTCTGCAGTACATACACCTCCAATACTCTATAATGAAAGGTCATTTCCCCTAAGTAAGTTCCTTTGTCTCCTCTGTGACACACTAGCTCTAACTTAATAGAATTTTCTTTTGTTCTTTCAACTCCTGACTTGATGCACATCTCATTCCTTGCCCTTCCTGTCATCTTCTCTCCCAGAGTTGACATGTGGCTGAACTGATATCCTTCCTCTGTTTCCTTTCTTGTTACTACATGTCCAGTAGTATTGCATAAAAGTGCTCAACGGGAAGGGTCAAGCTCAGTTTCAAACCTGAGGTCTGGGATTACATCAAATCCGTAACGTTTATCTGCCCTCGCCATCAGCCAAATACTTCCCAATTTAGGTCTCACTCACATCGAGAGTCGTGCAATGTCTGGGCTACAATGAGTCCTGCCCTCACCTCCATTTTTTTTATTTAATTCCAAAAGTACAGCTCCCAAACCTACTTACGCCTGTGTAATAGTCCCAGGAAGCGTGACTGTTCTGAGAGAGGCAGCATTTCCACCTGAGGTGGCTGCAGTGTTGCTGTCAGAGTGCGCAGACCACCGTTGCCAGGCTGGATGGAGGGTGAAGGCCCACACAAAGGGTGTTCTGTTTCAATTGAATGAGAAGTTGATTTGAGAACATTTCCAAAGTGCTTTGCTATCCATATGCCTTGGGTACAGGGTAAACATTGTTATTATATGACAGAATTCCCCCATTACACCATGCACAGCCCTAACTTGGGAGCAAGAGGATATTGGCTTGTCCAAACACTAGCATTTCTGTGGGATTCCACCTTAGGAGACGCCGCCTGCCAGCAGATGCGGTGTCTCTCTCACTTCTTTTGCCTCTTGTGCAGAAACTCATTTCACTACCACCAAATCTAAAACGAATAATTAAGTGCATCTGCAGTGCCTAGGGCAGTGCCTGAAACCCAGGAGGCACTTTCTAAATATTGGTAGTGAACAAACAAATGAATGATGCACAAATGAAAAGTGCAAGTGGGGGTTAGAGGAAAATAGAGTTTGGGGTTTGGTTTTGTTTAGTTTCATTTTGTATTTAAATGAAAGAGGAGAAGAAAGAACTGTTCATTTGGGTTCCAAATTAGAAGGCAACAATGCCCAGAAAAAAGTAAGTCATTTGTTTGACCATTTGAGGGCCTAGCGGTTGACCAGCAGTATCTGCTGGAGACAGCGCAAAGTACGGCTCTAGAAATCTCCTGAGTCCAAGAAGTTTCATCCTCCAGACTCGGGACATCCCCCCTGCAGCCTCTGCTCCTCACTTCTGCCTTGTTTTGTTCATCCTGCTCCACGTACACAACCTGAATGAGGTTACTTAACCCTGACAGCCTTCTCTGGGGAGTAGTTAGAGCCTTTAAGACTTTACCTCCACTTCACAGGAAGTCTTCTCATTAAAGAGTTACTTAAAATGTTCCCAGGGCCTAAAACATTAAGATTTAAAGGAAACAATTGACTGCTTTTTTCCATGCCAAATCAGACCGTTGTTTAACATGGTGAGAGCTACCACTGAGGTTACTGAAGTAGAAAATGGGGTCATATGTTGCTGGAGAAAATAAACTTTGCAGGGAAATTAAAACCAAGACAGGCTCAGGGACCAGCATAGTCATTGTGATGTCTTCAGGAATCAGGCTTTTCAGAGGTCCTGCAGCCCAAAAGTCAGACTCGAGCTGGCCTCTGGAACTTCCAAAGCACCTCTGTTCTACATCTCATCTCACAAAATGGTCATATTGGAGCTGCTGAAAAGGTTCATGCCACGAAGAGGAGGCTTCATGGAGGAGTAGGCCTTTGGCCTGCCTTGAAGGAAGACAAGTTTTGGCAGCGTGAACAAAGAGGTGAGACACCAGTCCAGCAGAGGCTGGAAGCTTGTTTTGAAGCAGGAGATGAAATTCTCTTTTCTGACCATGGTCCACTCCAATGAGAGAGTCTCACCCTTCATGGGAAAGTGCTCTGAGAAACATCAAGGTCATCTGTGTCTGAGTTGGAGCGTTCATACTGAGTCATCTTGGCATTCTGACTTGTGCATTACAGTTTAAAACAGGGGTTCCAATTTGCTCAAAATGTATTCAAAATGGTACCTGGTCAGATCAGAAAAGAGAAATGGATGTCATCTCTTTCAAATCCTAAATTTATTAACTCAGAACAGGAATTGACCTTCTAAGTGGGCAGGGAGTGACAAACATAGCTGTTTGCTGTCCAGCTCAGAACAAATGGAAAACATCCCTGGATGCCTCTGAGCACTTATGGGCTTCTGTTTACCAGAAATTTCTCAGAAAAAAAATCCTTCACTTTTCTGAGTTGTGAGTTTATGTAGTCATCAGGATAACTCAGTAATTAAGTGCCCGCACAAACCAACCTCAGACAATTTTTTTGCTTTCCCTGCCATTTCCCATGAAGTCCTTGTTCTCCTTGCTGGGTGGGTTGCTATCAGAAAGCCCAAGCCCATGTAACCTTGCCAGGGCTCCTTCCACTCCCTGTGGCTGTCTGCGTGCTTGTGAGGACCCCACACCCAGCATGCCCTCTGCTGTGCCTCAGAGGACATTGTGGTCCTTAACAATTACTCCATGACAACAGCCACCTTCCTAGGTATTGTTCTTTCCATGGGCCTGATAAAGTATTCTAGACTTTTTGGTCTAAAGAAGACTTTAAATTTTAATAAGAACCTTCTGTAGACATTGCCAGCAGACAACATTGGTCATATTTGGAGCAATCCTTTCTATATTCAGGCAAATTCCCATGATATCAGTCTTGCCTCCTCATTAAAGTCACAGCTCAAACTCCTAGCCTCTTTTGCAGCTCAGATGCAGGACTGTGACCTAGCTCTGTCATCATACATATCCACATAGGATTTTGTTCTGGAAATGAGAACGTGAGCAATGTGAGGAACCAGCCTCTGCCAAGGGAATAAATCCCTTTGGCTGACTGTGGTCATGGCAGAGGCATCAGGCCTTGGAGGACCAGGTCCAGGTCCAGACACAAAAGTGGCCCTAACGCTGGAGGCAGTAGAGTAAGCAGGGTAAATGATGTGTTCCTCGCATGGAGTTCTCAGCAGCTGTAATGCTGGTTTCACCTTCAGTCCAATTCTACAGTGTGGTTGGAGCATTTTTCATGGAAGCTTATTCTTGAACCTGCTTCTGCCCCAAATCTCAGTGATTCTAGAGTGTGGGGAGAACCAAACATCATTTAATAAACCCACTTTCTTTTTGAAACAGCTCAGTTTCTGCTGTCTGCAACCAAGTATGCTGACAATGGGCATTTTGCAAGCTGAGGAAAAGAAGCCTAGGGGCACCCAGACCTTTGACACTTGGCTATGCTCTGTGGGGGCTCTCTCTTCTGCTGGTCTTTAGTGACAGGGTAGCGGCAGGGGTCACATCTTCCTAAGATATAGGAAACTCATTCTTTCAATGCAAGGTAACCTCAGATAGTTATGAACAATACTTTCTTTGAATCAATGATGTCTGCATATGTAAGTTCCTTTGACACCAACCTAAAGCTACAACAGAAGAACTTTAAAATGTGACCTCAGCCAGGATTAAGCTTCCATGATCTCTCTTTGCCTTCCGTTCCCTACTCCTAGCTCAATAGTTTCCAAAACTCAATTACTTCCTGTCTCAAATGCTTCTCTCATACTAATCTTAGTCAAACTTACAATCAACTCCATCAAGGCATATAACTAAAAATACATTAGAAGATTATCCTTTGCCAGAAGTATTTGCATGAAACAGGAATCAAACTTTGGACTAAAAGAACAGTCACTCCTGGTGAAATTCCAAGTATCAGCACAGTCAATAAAGGAAATTCCTGTTTGATTCACCTCAATTTTTGTCTGTTCATTTGTTTGCTTATTTTTGGCAATGAGGACTTCCTAGGGTAACTACAAAGCCATCAAACTCATACAGGAAGGAAGGACTCTAACATTTATTGAAAGGTACTACTCTGGATGCTTTTCCCAACACTGCACACCCCTCACCCTCACTCCCTCAGTCACAGCAACCACCTCACTGCTCCTAACACTACATTAACTAGTATTCAATCATATAACTAACCCAACTGCAAAGGTGTCTGCCAAATATACTGTGGCTGTGAGCCAAGAGTGAGGAGAAAAGAGGTATGGTATTCAATTACCAGCCTTAAGAAGATCCAAGTGTCACCTTCTATTAGTAACTTGGGTTTCAGAATGCCCTAGCTGCTGAGTGAGGAGATACCATGCAAGTTGGTGAACCACCTAGACCTAGAATTTAGGCAATCTTGAGTTCAAATCTCAGGCCCACTACTGACTACTTGCTTGACCTTAGTCAAAGTTACTTACCTCTCAAATTCTTCAACTACAAAATGAGGACAGTATAACGTCTACTTCTCAGGCTATAGAGAGGAAAATCAGAGATAGTGATGGCTAGATATGTAGCACACTCCTGACACATGGCTATTATTAGGAGGAAGATGTTCAGAAGTGGGGTCCTAGCTTCTTCTCCTGGTACTCTTACTTCCAAGCTAACTAGTCATCCAGAGAGCCTCTCCAGGTCTCAAAGATTAAATAAGACAAGCTTTGCCCCACTTGACAGGTGACCTATGAATCCTCTCTGTTGCATCCTATTGATGGTTTCTGACAAACCCCAGAGTATTAGTTTGCATAAGTAAGTTAGAAATGCCCTTTCCATTAACAGAGCCCTGCTATTAACTAATTACACTTTGGCTTTTCCTGCGTTAGCCATTGTGCTGGGGAGAATAGGCCAAGTATGAGGTGGCTTCTACCATGGAGAAAAGGCTTGTATGAACTGGAATGGGTGGGGGCTTAGCTGGGCATGGGTGCTGCTCTTTTCTCTCCTTTCCTTCCAGTTAATGGGAATGAGGCCTGCTAGAAAGAGGACCCATGGAGGAGCTGCTCCCAATTTCTCACAGGAGTGTTTTCAAAGGCTTTAGGGAATCTCAGATTTTTCAGAAAAATACTGATATTCAGAAAAAAATCAGTGAACTGCTCAAAGTTACACAGAAAATACATGGTTTGATTATGGTGGGGTCCTGATGGGAAGAGCTCTGGTCTCTGAAACTAGAGCTCCCTTTGCTACTACCAACCCTGTGGTCAGCATCTACAGAGTCAGCCTCAGGCCAGACAGGGGAATGGTGGTCTACCCATTCCCATCTTCTGCTGTGGTTTCCTCCATGTTGGTAAGAATAAGAAACTTTCATCTGGAATGGTCAGCTGTGAGTTTAAATTCCAGCTTTGGTGCTTAGGTAAGTTGAATAATCTCTCAGAGTCTCAGCTTCCTTTTGGGTAAGATGAGAAGATCCATCTCAAGGAGCTCAAAGTGGAGACCAGGTAAATGTTAGTAAGTAAGAGTTTCCTACCTTTACCCATCCTCTGAGATCTATCCCATTTTAGAAGGGATAGAAAAGTTGTCCACACTTTGAATTGTGAGGTGAAGACATCTCTGTGGCATTGATAGGGTGGGCCCAACAGATACCCACTTTATGGGGTCTGAAGAGCCTCTTAGGGGAAAACTCCTCCTGAGAAAAGACATCAGAAAGTATGAGCTTCACCCATTAGAAAGCCTTTGGCACAGAAAGTGTGTAGGTATATTGAGTTGGAATTATTCAAACCAATCCCTATTCCAGCTATATGGATAACTGCTAGGTTCTGGGCATAAAAAGTTAATGAAAATAGAAAAAGTTAATGAAAACTGAGTTCCACTTCCAGTTAGAATGCAGATTACAAGAAATTGTTACTTTTACCCTAACAACAAGAACAAGCCAAATAAGCTACAAAATCACAATTGTTTTAAAACCATCAGGGGCCAAAGATACAAAGGAAAAATGAACAAAATTTTGAAAAGTAATGATACCCTCCTGGCAAGAAGAGACCTTTGATACTTTCATCACTGGTGAAGGAGCAGAGAAAGAGAAATGTGTCATGCATAGGGGTAAGGAGAAATCCATCAAACTTTTGACAAACTGATAGCAGTGAATGAGTTGCCATGACAAATCAGGACCTGAGAAGCCCTAGCCATACTGTGGACCTGCACCTACCCACCAACTCACTCCCATTATTCTCATCTAGGCCCACAGGTAGTGTGCTGAGGGCTACAGGTAGGGCACGAGGTAGGGCTTAGACGGATCCTTCTAAGGTGCCCAGATTGCCCCAAGTACAAGGCTGAAACTGGAGATGAAGAAAGAGACCTGAGGGAAATGATTTGGAGGCACTCTGGGCTTCTATCAAGTGCACTGCAACCTTTCTCCAAAGGATGTGGGCAGGACATCTGGGGGAAAGAGAATTCTCAAGATGCAGAAAGTTAAAGGTAGAATTGGAAAGCAAAGAGAATACTCTCCAGTGGGTGGGTATGTAAAGAAACAAATAAACAAACAAATGCAAGTTGTCAGCCAGATAATAAAATGTAAAGAATTTTCTGGAATTTCACCAGTGCTCAGATCCTAAACTCTGCTAAAGGAAATCTTGATCTTTATTCCTCAAATTATCTTAAGCCAGTGGCAAAATAAATCTAATTTAAGTTATAATCAAGCCGAGACTCAGCTGAACTACATATTGACTCAATCCCCCACACAGAAATAAAAGATGATTCCCCTTTTCCGGAGGTGACTATTATTTACTTAGTGTCTACTATTATTCTACACATAATGTCCCCATACATCAATATATAGGAAAGGTGCAAAAAAGGAAGAAAACCTTACTTGTGTTCAAAGAAGGAGACAGTCAACTGAATCAGACTCAGAGATAACCCAGATAGGGACTTTAAAATAACAATGATAAATATTTTTAAAGAATCTAGTGAAAAAAAACACATATGTATGAACAGATTAATAATTTAGGAGAGAGAAGGAAACTATAAGAAACTATAAGAAATAGAAACAAGAGAAATGAAAAAGTGATATCAAAATGAAAAATTTATTTAATAGATTTAATATTAAATTTAATATTAAATTAGATATAGCAGAGGAACAGTTTGATGAACTTGAAAACAAATCAATAAAAATCTAAATAAAAACAAAGATAAAATAAGGATAAAAAGAAAACAACTGTGGGTTAAGAACAAATGGTTTAGAAAAAAATGTAATTGGAGTTTCAGAAAAAAGAGATAATGGCAAATGTGGTTTTTTTTTTTTCTTCCTTCCTTCCTTCCTTCCTTCCTTCCTTTCTTCCTTCCTACCTTTCTTTCTTCCTTCTGTCCTTCCTTCCTTTTCTTCCTTTTCTTCTCTCTTCCTTCTTTCCTCCCTTCCTTTCTTTATTCTTTTCTTTTTTTTTTTTTTACAAATAACAACAAAATACTTTCCAAAATCAATCCATAGATCCAAGAAACTCAGTGAACCCAAGCAAGATAAATATAAAGAAAACCACTGAGACTCAAAGATAAAGAGATAATTCATAAAAATAGCAAGTAGGAAAAAGATACGTTACTTACAGGGAACAACAATAAAAATGAGGCCAGAAAAACTGAAACAACTTCTTCCAAGTCCAAAAAGAAAAAAAAGTATCAATTTAATATTTCATATCCTGTAAAATTAGAGGCAATATACAGACTTTTTAGATAGACAAAAACAGAGATAATTTGTCTATAAGAAACATCTCCCCAAAATTATACATATGTGTGTAATACATATTTGTTTGTGTATGTGTGTGTTATTTATAGACAATGTAATATATATAATTTTTTCAAGGCTATGGGATACCAGATGGAATTCATTCTCTCTATATATATATTTATACACACATATATGCATATATTCCCATAAAAATTGCTGATTTTTTCAAAATCAAAAATAATATATTATGGAGCTTATACCATAAATAGAAGTAAAATATGCAAAAACAAGAGCATAAAAGATACAAGACAAATACATGGAATCATTGCTGTTAGGTTTATACATTATTCATAAAATAGTATGAATATATCTGGATAGATTGTTATCATTTAAAGATATAGTTTAATTTCTAAAGAGCAAATGCTATAAAATAATACAAAAATTGTGGATAAAATGTCAACAGAGAAGACAAAATAGAATACCAAAAAGTACATAATTCATCCAAAAAGATACAGTAAATGGGGCAAATAAAAAAAAAGAACAAATGGAAAAAAATACCAGAAAGGTAGTCTTAAACCCAGTCATGCACTTAATTACATTAAATGTAAAGAGATTAAACACACCAGCAGTAAAGTTGTCAGACTGCATTAAAAACGTAAGATTTACCTACATGTTATTTAAAAAGTAGCATATTAAGTATAAATTTAAAGATAGATTAAAAGAAAAAGAGTAGAAAAAGATATTCTATGTAAACATTAAGCATAAGAAAGTTGGTGTGCTATATTAAAATCAGACAAAGTGGACTTCAAGAAAAAGCACATTACCCAAGATAAAAAGAGTATTTCATAATTATGAAAGGGTCAGCTTATCAGGCAGATTTAATTATCTAAATGTGTATCCACTAAGAACAGTGTTTCAAAATTCATAAAGCAGACATTGACAAAACCAAAGAGAAATCCACATTCATAGATATAGATTTTAACACCCTTCTCTCAGTAATTAATAATGAATAGATCAAAAAAAAATCCGTAAGGATATAAGAATTGAACACCACTTTTAAACAGTTTGACATAATTGACATTTATAAAATACTATTCCCCACACCTGCAAAAATACTCATTAATTTCAAGTGCACATAAACATTGACCAAGAGAGACTACATACTGGGCCATAAAACAAATTAAAAAATTAACAAGGCTCAAAATCATATCAAAATATGAAAATAATATTCTCAGATAAGGATATAATTCAGTTAGATGTCAATTATAAAAAAGTACCGAGAAAATCTTGCCATATTTTCAAATTTAAAATCTAAGTAACCCATAAGTCAAAGAAGAAATCACGAGAAATTATAAAATATCTAACTGAATAATAAAGAATATATAACAAAATTTGTGAGATATGATAAAACTGAGCTTAGAAGAAGATGTGGAGCTTTAAGTGACTATTATAGAAAAAAAAAGAGTAAGTCAAAAACTAAATTTCTACTTTAAGAAGAAAAAAATCAAATTAAAACAAACAAAAAGAATAAAGCAAATAATAAAATTAACAGCAGAAATAAATGAAATAGAAAATGGACAAAGAAATCAAAAAATTATAAGTTGAATATTGAAAAAATTAATGAAACATAAATACTTGGCAAAACTGATCAAGAAAAAAATAAAACACAAATTACCAAGGAATGAAAGCAGAAGGTACCATTGCAAATCCTACAAATATTAAAAGAATAAAGAGAATGTCATGTACAAATGGATACCAAAATATCAACAGCATATATAAAATGGAAAAATTCCTTGAAAAATAAAACTTACCAGAATTAAAATAAGAAGAAATAGAAAATCTAAATGGTCCTATGTCTATTAAAGAAAGTAAACTCATAATAAAATACCTACCAACAAAGCAACTTCCAGGTCCAGATGGCTTCACCAATTAATTATGTAAACACTTAAGGAAGAATTAATTCCAATCTTACACAAGCACTTTCAGAAATTAGAGGGAATGTTTCTCCACTTGTCACATGAGGCTCATTTAACTCTGATAACAAAACTTGACAAAGACATTATAAGAAAAAAAATACAAATAATTTTCATGAACATGAATAAAAAATTCTTAACCAAATATTAACAAAACAAATTTGTATATGTATAAATAGGTCATTTCAAAGAAATAGACCCAGGAATGCAAGATTGGTTTAACATTTGAAAATTGTTCAATGTAATTCAGGAGAAAAACATTACATAATGATCTCATTAGATACAGAAAAATCAATTGACAAAATCAACACCTATTTATTAAAAAAAACAATAAACTAAACGAAAACAAAAAACAAGAAGCCACTTAGCAAACTAGGAAGACAGGAAGATAGAGGAACTTTCTTAATCTGATAAAGGGAGTCTACAGGAAATCTATTTTGCTGATATCATACTTATATCCATCCTCACCATGTCTATTTAGTATTGTACTAGAAGTACCAGCTAGTGCAATAAGGTAAGAAAAAGAAATAAAATGCATGAAGATTAGAAAAGAAGTAAAACTGGTTATTTGCAGACAATTTAATTGTGTAGGTAGAAAATTCTGTGGAACTTATAAAAGAAGCAATAGAACTAAAAAATGAATTTATCAAGGTCACAAGATACAAGACCAAAGTATAAAAAGCAATTTAATTTCTATACAATACTAATGAATAATTGAAAATTATTTTTTTAAATCTTATTTACAATATCATCAAAAATATTAACTGTCAAAAAATATACCAATTGAAAAATGTACAAAGTACAAAATATTTCTTTCAAAGAGGAATTTAAAAAGTAAATAAAAGGCAAGATATACCATGCTCATGAATTAAAAAACAAAATATTGTTAAATGTTTATTCTGTCTAAATGGACCTACAGATTCAATGTCATCCCAATAAAAATTCCAGCAGGTATTTTTGAAAAATTCACAATATGTCTAAAAGTTATACAGGAACAGATTATTCAAAACATTTAAAAAAGAATAACAAATTTGGAGAACTTATACTACATGATTTCAAGCTTTATCTCAAAGTTATAACTTGATGTTGATATAATAGACAAATAGATCAATAGACCAAGGTAGAAAATCTATAAATCAACCAATATATACATGGTTAATTGATTTCAACTTTTGTGCAAAAGTTTTTCTAGCATATCATGCTGGGTTAGCTGGATATCTGTATGAAAAACAAAGTGAATCTCACCATCTACCTCACTCCTTATTCAATGGTTAGTTCAAGAAAAATAGATCACAGGTCTAAATATGAAAAGTAGAATGATATATAGCATTTGGAAGAAAACATAGAACAGTATCTTTGCAATCTGTGGTAGCCAAACATCTTTTAAGATGGTTGCAAAACGCACTAACCAATAAAGAATAAACTGATATATTAGAATTAGACTGGGATACAAGAGAAATTTTGGACTGTTCTATATTTTTTCGATGACATAGACATAGACAACGGTCAACCCTCAGTTAACTGAACACTAAAGATGTATGCATTTTATTGAACATAATTTACACTCAATTAAAAATTAGAAAGAGATGTATTTCTAAACTCCATGACATATTGGTGCTCAAGCAGCCCCTCTGCAAAACAAGACCTCCTCTAACAAATGCTCCTAACAGTGAAGACCAAGGCACCGCCTTGTCCCCCCATTCTCCCAGAGTACAGCCATAAAGTGACTCACAAAGGCACTGAGCAGGACACTGGGGAGAGCAGCAAGACATGACAAATATCCAGGATCCATCAGCAGGTACAAGCTTGTTTACACACAATGTTTCTCCTAGTGTCCCAGGAGTACTAGTGTAAGTAGGCATTTTTGCGGGGGCCTAAGGTCATGAGTAATGAGCTAATCAAATATGGGACTGAATCATAGCCACATTTAGTGAATCAGGTTACACCAGAGACATGAAAAGTTTAAAAATTCACTCCAGTGAGATTGCTCACCTTAATGTATTTCCCAAGGCACCACTTTCCCCCACCTCACTAACGACCTCCTCTACCAACTGATGAGTTCTAAAACTCATCCCCACCATGTCTTGCATTTACATATACTATTACTTTCTAAACATATATTTTCCAAAATGTATGTAGGCACACATTTATTATTCAAGTTCACTTGTAGGTATTACTGAGTTCACTGTATCTTCTCAAACAATAGGTGTTAAAAATAGAACTACTGAAGGCTTCAGTTATTTTTAATAAATAATTTTAAGAGGGGTGGTTCTTATTTTTGGACAGACATGAAGTCAGACAAACCTGAATTCAAATTCTGATTTTGCAACTTCCTGGTTGTGTGACCTTGAGAAAATTACTTTTTCTCTCTGACCTTCAGTATCTCATGTGACAAGACAGAGAAAATGACAGCTTCTTCCTCATAGAGTCATTGGGGGAATTAAAAAATGATAACAAAGCTTTACCACAGTACATGTCATATAGTATGTGCTTAGTAAATATTAGCATTATTCAACAGAAACTGTTATACTGAAAAAAAAAAAAAAAAAAGTCCAGAACTTGGAGTCAAAATATCTGCTCCTGTCCCTGTGCCTCCACTTCTCTCTGTGACTTGAGCATGTTCTTTAGCTCTCTGGGCCTCTATTTCCTTACATGTAAAGTGAGAAGTTTCTGTCTAATTGTACTGGTGACTTCTCAGCACCACAGAGCACTTTCTCCTCTAGCTTGGCAGAAGATGCCAAGGACGGAAAGATTTATCCTACCATCAACACAACTCAAATGCAATCTGAATTGCAGCAAAATGGAAAAAAACAAGAGGGCTAGGGTAATCATGACTCCTTGCCAGTGTACAAATAGTAGAGAAATTCGACCCAGGAAAAAATCTAGTCAACAGAGAACTTGGGAGTGTTGAGTTAAGAATGGTCTCTTACCTCAGGACTGGCAAATGAGTCAAGTTTCTTTTTCGCAAATCCAAGCAAAAGAGGACCTTAGGAACGGAGAAAAATGGGTTTTTCCAGTGGGCCCGCCTCTTTGCAATCCCATTACTGCCACCTAAATCAGGCCTTCAGGGTCTTGCCTTAAGACTAAAGAGAAAGTCTCCTGACCTGTCATCATTCCTCAGGCAATCTTCCCTCCCTCCATTTTATCCTAAATAGCGCAACAAGAGCTGTCCTTCCAATGCACGGCACTGATACTCTCTCTCATGCTCAAAGTCCTTCGGTAGTGACCACCAGTTCCAGACTCATACTCTTCCTTCCACAAGAAAGCTTTCTAAATTCTGCTGATCTCTGAAGGCACAGCTCAATTCCTACTGCTTCCAGGAAGCTTCTCTTCATGGGTACTTAGACAAGAGAGTGCTTACTCACTGGAGAATCTCAAGAGTAATTCAAGCACATGCCTATAAACTTTTATTGATTCCCCATTTTCTATTGAATGAGAAAAAGAGAGAGAGAGAGAGAGAGATATCTCAGATTGGCACTCAGTACGGTCCATAACATAATCGCCACCCACATGGCTAGTCCACGGTACCTGGCCTAATCTCCAGCCACTTCTGAGAATTCCCACACCTGTCTTTATTCGTGTTTTCTCCCCTTGGTATTCCTGCCCTCTGACAGTCAAAAACGTGACCCATCCCTTGAAAGTGATTCCAAATTCTATCTTAACTGTGCTGCCTTTCCTAATCTTCTTTCTACTTCCAAGCCCTGAGCACCTTGTTTTTCCCCTGGGATTCAAAATCTTTTTGGCACTTGAGATGAAGGTGAACTCAGAGAATGTAAGGTCATTGAAGGTGGAGACGGACCGTTTTGTGCACTGCAATTCCTGGATCAGAACTGTCCATGCATGTCATGGGGTTTAGGAATTAGTGAGGGAGGAACACTGGAAGGTCCACAACCTGGTGGTTGTATGAGACACGCCAGCATTGATTGGGAAGTCAGACAAAATGGAAACTAGAGTTCCTTCCAATCTCTCAGGAGCCTGAGAAGTCTCTAGGAGAATCCCTGAACTCTACATTTTTTGAATTGCTTTGGCCACTAGTCACTCAATTCAGTCTGTGATTGATTTTGTTGTTATTATTTATATTTAATTTTTTGCAAAGATGATACATTCACATAGTTTAAAGTATTTTTGTAATTAAAAGGTACAAAGTACAACATCCTACCCCCCCAACTCCTGTCATCTGACTGCTCAATGAACCACTTTTATTAGCTTTTTGTATCCTTCCAGATTTTCTATATGCAAATACAAATAAATGTTCTTCTATAACAGAAACAGGAGCTTGCATTTGGTTGTTTTTGCAATTGAACTGTGAGTTAAATTTGCCTCACCAGCTGCAGTGAAATTGCTGTATAAGGTGTGCACCTAAAGCTCTTTCATGCCCTGCTATGCCTAGCTCAAGGCTGGCACACAAAAATGCTTTAATAACTGCTTCTTGGTTGGCTGCCCTTCCATAACTTTCTCTGCCTGGCCTGGAGCTGAGGGCACGTGCCCCACCTACAGCTCCAACATGTGAAGAGAGGCTCTGCATTCTCACTTCCTCTGACACATTTTTAGAGAATGATCTGAGACCCAAGGGGGTGAGTGCAAGTTTTAATCTGTGGTACGCCAAGCCTCCTGCCACCTTTTAATTCAGTGGAAGAGAAAGCACGATAGACTGAGAGTCAGCAGACTTGGAGTTAGCTGCAGCTGTGTCTCCAAGCTGTGCAACTCTGGACAAGTCTGTTTTCTCCAGGCTTCATTCTTCAAAAGACTTTCTTTCCAGCATCAGTATAGCCCTCGGTCAGGGTCTTTTGGTCTCGGCTCTGCAGACATCAAGTGCTGTGGACATGAGGGCATGTTTGTACCCAGGAGCCCCAAAGAAGACACCTGAGGCATATTCCCTGGACCTGTGTCTGCTGCCCTGCTGATTCCGGCCATGATGACATAGACCTTGCTACAGTCATAAGTCAGTGTATGAGCATCTCAGGGCAACAGTTCTCTCCCTGGAACCACGGGCAGCTGTCTGCGCAAAGCAAGACTGAACTTTTCCTGGTTCAGTCTTGAAGAAAGGCCTAATCAAGAGAGGCCTAAGTAAGTGCTCCACAATTGTCCAGATATGGACCCTAAGAAGCCTAAGGACATGTCTGGGCGGCCAAGCTATCAATCCTTGCAGCCTTCAAGGTCAGCACCCTTCTCACTAGCACCCTCTGAGCAGGTGGCACCAGAATGGGGAACTGTGTGGTTCCCGGGAGCCTCTGCTGGGGAATTCCTCTAATTTTTCTCTGCTCCACTGCCCTCCCCACCTGCCTCTATCTACTTGTAGGGACAGAAAAGAGCTGACCTGTAAGGGACCTCCAAGGCCATCTGGTCCACCCTCTTAATCTCCAGGTTCAGAAACTGAGTCCAGAGAGAGGAAGTCACTCACCTGGGGCACACAGCTGCCTGAGGGGGAACAGTCTTCAATGACCAGCCATCCAAGCCTCAGAAAAGCCAGCCAGTGTTCTCTTCTGCCTTCCAGTGGCCTTGTCTGAACATTCACAGTGAGACAAGTGCCATGCCAAGGCTCTCCTCTTGGGGAACAGGGTGAGAAAGTGTCTCAGAGGACACAGTCAGGCAGACACTTTTTAGCTTCCTGTTCTGGTGGAACCCCGGTTGATTGATTCGGTTCTCTGCACTGGTGGCGTGGGCTCTGGGAGTGTGTTGTTGGTTACAAACTTATCATAACTGTCATGAGCAATTTAGGCAGGGAGGAGAGCAAGGTGATAGTTTTGCCTTCAGCTGACCAGCCTTCAGACTGAAACTGGGAGTCGGTCCTAGACTCAGACCAAAAAGGCTATTGCTAGGAGCCCTGCTCCCTTTAAGACTCAAGATCATCAAGGTTTGCAGCCTGTCCTTTCTCTATTGACTTATACCTACATCCCCTCTCTCCTTGAAAAAGCAGCTCAGGGATGCCTCTTCAATGAAGCCTTCCCTGACTACGAACCCCTCCATCCACAGGTTACCCATAATTTATCCTGGGCCACTCCTTAGAATATGTGTATATCTACAGTCATGACCAAAGGCTGGGCACCTCCAAGAGGAGGTAAATGTTCTACTTCTCTAATGTCCTCTATAGCCCCTAGCCCAACAGAATACACAAAAGGTGCATGATAGCAGCTTGCTGGTCAACTGATTCCAGTTTCTCCCACTGAAAAAAAGTGAAACCAACCACACTATCTTTGAAATGCTCGTTTCCCTGTCAGACAGCCTGTGTGCCTCACGCCAGCACCCCAGGCGGTTCCATGCAGAAAGCAGTACATGGTGGCAAGTTATCTACAGGGTATGAGGAACTGGGGTCAGCTTTGGACCCCATTTTGGCAAGCTCCACACAGCCTCGTGGACCAGGCACAGAGCAGTAGACCAGGGCCTGTAAGTTCCGCCTTCCATCCCCCCTCTAGTCAGCACCACCTCCCCCCAACACACCCACATACACGATGTTCTGTGTTTCCCCTCCTTTGCTACCCCCGAAGTCTCTTTTCACCGAGATGGATAAGTTAGGACAGGTGTGATTTATTTCAGGACCCATATAAACTTGAATAAAAGTCATGCCCTAGTCTACATGCATTACATGCTACAAAACTGTCCCCCAAGGACTCTCTATGGCTCTGGGGAAAGCCAACAAAGGAGCTCTCCACACCTGTCCTGAGAGAGATAGAGCAAGTCAAACCAGAAGCAGAGGAATAGCAGCAATAAAAGCAAATGCCACTGTGTCACTGGTTCTCATGGAGGCCCTTGCCAACATTTAAAAAGATCCTAAAATTTCCAGACTGTCTGGTCAGTAATAACCTGGAAACAGCTTTAATGCTTGATTTCTTTTTTCCCCATGATTTGTGACTTGTGGACCTCAAGATTCTTGAGTCCAAATGGAGATTTTACTCATTAGGCAGAGTTGCAGGCCCCAGCAGCAGTGGCTCTCTCCAGCCTGGCCGCCCTGGCTCCATCCTGAGGTGGAGGAAACCTCCTTGGTGAAAAGCAAAAGGTCTCACAGTGAAATTAATTCAGACACTTCACACATATAATATTCCTGAGTAGTGGTTAAGCTTGTAAATCCATGATTTAGGATGCAGAATTGCCTGTACAATGCGATGTGGATATGTGGATATGTTAGCATCACCACGAGAAACTTAATTTTTGAATGTTTTTGTTTAGGAAGGGACAAATGTTATATCTTCGACAATTTTTCACCAAACACTTTTTACATAGCTTACTTACGTACATCATTCAAAGTGGTTAGTTATATTTAAATATAGAATTCCCCTACCTGATTACACTGAACAAATTAAAAATGGCTCAATTATTTGCATCCAAGTTCTGGGTTTCTTACCATTGCCCTCGCTTCCCTATTGCAGCTCTGAAATCAGACCTTAACTGCGCTTGTGAAACAAAAGCACAGGGGGCCATTTTCATTGCAGAACAGAAAGTCACAGGCAAGCACCTGCATGCCTTTCTCAGTCGGAGGTGGGGGGCGGGGAGGAGGGAGGAGAAAGAGGAATACTTCCATTTCCACATGTCAACTTCAAGTCGGAGATTGCGGGTTCCAGCCTCTGTGTGCCCAGGGCACCCACTCATGTTCTCTGAGCCAAGATTGCCTGCTCTTGAAAACAGCAACACTGCTGGCATACCTCAGTGCTGACAGAAGAGAAAAGCCATAGTGACAATGGCAAATATACCAGGTTATCACAAGCCCTATTCCCTTTCTGGAAACATAATTTGCCACCTTTCAGTGTCATGTGCCATGGGGTTGAGAATTCTACGCAAACCTGCTTCAGGTGGTTATGAAGATTCAGTGTCAAGACAGAAGAAGGACATATTTTAGTAATTTATTACTTTTGCAAGAAATTTTGTAATCATAAATTAAAAAGCAATTTGCAACTTTTAAAATTTTAAACATAGGACAGGTGGGATTCCATTTCTATTCTTACCCTTCTCCTCTTGGTGGTGGCCTGGCTTTCCTACTGCACTCACTTTGCTTTGATCAGAACCATAGTCCCACTGACTCACTGGCTTATCCTTAAACTATGCACTCTCTCCTCCAGCCTTGTTCTTCTCAGTCCTGCACCAGGACTGCCCCTCAGCCTCCCCTTCCAATTCCTTCTATCCTTCCAAGCCTCATGCAGCCCATCTCCTCTCTGAAGCCTCTTCCAATACCTTCTGCCCCTCACTGACCTTTCTTCTCTGCACTCCTATAGTGCTCCCAGAGATGTCACAAGCCTTGTGTAATGATTGTTTCAATCACTTGGTGACTTGTACCAGCTTGTCCCTCAACCTTTGGAGACATCTGAGAGGACTCCTATCTTAAGTGTCTGTGCATTCACAAGGCCTAACAAAGTCTTGAGTTGAAAATTGACAATAAATACTCACTGCTTTTTAGAGTAAGAGTTGACAGTCGAAATCAAAATTTTAAGTGCACTTGGCCTCTAACCTAGCACTCCCACTTCCAGGCACCTAACCTGTAAGAATACTTGCTCACTTGCGCAAAGATGCATGTTTAAATTAGTTCATACATGGAAAAAACTTAAAATGGGACCCTGCACATAGTAAACATACTACTCAGGATTAATGGTAGCTGTTGCTGCTGCTATTGTTAGGATGTTCCCTGCACTCTTGTTTATAATAGCAAAAATCTGGAAAGAGCACAAACAGCAAGAGGTAGAAAAATCATTAAATTAATAATGCTACATCAGTACAATTCTATGTAGATTTTTAAAAGAATGAAGTGAATTTATATATGCGGATATGGAAAAATGTCCAGATTTTCCTTGTTTACCAAAAAAAAAAGCAAATTGTGAAACAATATGTATAATACAATTTTATTTTTTAAGTAAGAACTAAATGTATAATGGAATGTGTATATGTATTATACACATTCATGGATACAGCATAAAGTCATAATTAAGAACACAGGTTCAGGACTCAGCTGCTTGTGTGTCAGTCTTGGCTTCAACTCCTACTACCTGTGTGATCTTGAGCAAATTACTTAAATTCCCAGTGCTTCGATTTCCTCATCTGTCAAATAAGGAAAATAAAAATACCTGCCTCATAGGACTAATATGGGAACTAAATGAGTTCACATATGTTTAAAGCACTTAGAAGAATATCTGGCACACTGAATTCTCCCAATAAAAGTTGATGGTTATCAGTATTATTATCTGTAAAGGGAAAAGACAAGAAACTTTCCCTTTTTTGCCACAAGCAAGTATGACTTACATAATATAAAGATGCAACCTACTTGGAAACAGGTTGCAGTTTTGACTATTAAGGACAACTGCTACCTGAGATGTAGTGTGAAATGTAAGGATGCAGGACCACAAGCCACGGCTTCCCCATTTCTAAGTCCTGATTTTAACTCCAACCCACAGCCAGAAAATAAAAAATAAAAGATATTGCCAGCTGCTGGCCCCCACACTCTCGGCAGCCCCCACAACGTGCTAAAAGACTGAGAACATCTGTTTGAAAAAAAAAAAAAAAGCATCAATTACTATTTTGAACGGGAAGAAAGGGACAGGAAGTAAATTTGGCAACCAATTTATCCATGCATCTTGACTACCAAAGTAAGATCTAGTGCTACTTTAATAATCATCTCTCTGTGTTAAAATATGGATCCAAGGACTACTAAGTACTATCCCCTCCACCTCTCAGAACTGTCCTCTTCTGAGAAACCTTCCCTGCTAACCTCCAGCCACAGCACTCTCTGCCTTCCCCCACCTGGAGAAAGCTTTGGCCTCTGGCCTCCAAGAAGCTAGCGTTCTGGTGACTCACATTGCTATTTAACATGTGCTCCACCCATATATGACCCAGAAACACTGAGAACAGGAGCCTCTCTACCTTGGGTCTCATTGTTTCCACCACGTCCTGGCATGCTATCACCCAGGCTACAACATGAATCCCAGCTCCTTAGCCCGACCTCAAGGCCTCCTCTAGCCTAGCCAACACTCCTTTTTCAGCCCATTCCTCCTTCTCCCTGATAGGATCCCCTCTCTTTCTGGGGATGAATTAGACTGGCCAAGTCCATGCTCTCCAACTCTATCTTTTGCTTTCCATTTTTTACTTTTGTGGCTACTGTTCCCCTTATATTTGCCATCTTTATGGATTGTCAGCATCACTTCCCTTCCTCTGCACTTCTTACTATCTTTTAGGCTGACTTAACACCCCAAATCCTGGTCTCTGATCTGTGCATAATAATCTCTTTGCCTTCTCCATTCAGCACCCTTCACCCTGTACTTAGCAAATGACCCAAATCACACGGCTGTCCTCTGAATAGGGAGAGCTTATCTCCTGAACCAGACTGCAAATTCCTAGAAGGCAGGATGCCTGTCAAGGTTCTTTTCCTTTCTTACACTGAGCAGGAGAGGTCTAGGGTAGAGAGAAGATTGGGAATTGGGAGAAGAGGAGGTGGGAATCTTCTCCTAAAAAGCTAAAATGGGGTTTCATTTAGTAGTGAAATATTTATTGACAGCTTGCTAACTTATGGCAACATTTTCTTATTTGTCTTTTTGTTCATTTTTCTAGCTAGGAAAGGGGAAAATTTGTTAAAAATTAAATCCAAAACTTTCAGCTCTGATAAGATGAGATTTCTCAAATGCCAATAATTCCACATGGCTCATCTAAAATTAGAGAGAGAAGGAAGTGACCAGGATTTTTAATGGATTGGCTTTCATAGTAGATGCAAGATAGTCAAAATCTATTTAAATGACTTGCTTGGGGAATTAGAGCAGCAGGCAATGCATCAGATGCCAGCAGTCCATTTAAATATTATACTAAGGGAAAGGAATTCATTTGGTCAAGCTGCTAAAGTGAACAGGCAGGGACAGAAATGCCCTGGAGAAGTGCTGGATGTTTCATCTTGAAACCATTTGTAAAATAAACACATTTATTTACCATGTTTAGTACTTCAACTATTTCCTGGAATCAGTATTTGCACAAATCTAGACTGGGACAGCCAACTGGAATTAAAAAGTGACCAAGACTACAAAATTAATTTGACACTCCTTAATTTCCTTGTTTAGAAACACAAAACAAAATCCTAATCAAATTGGAAGTTTATACAGTACTTCAGTCTACAGCTCGGAAATTGTCACCACTGCACTGGCAAACAGCAGCCCTTAGTGCCTCCAGCCCCAATGTGCTTGTTATGATGGTTCAGGCTGCAGCTGTTTATGAGCTTAAAATGCAAACATACTAACTCCTTTCTTCTGCAGGAAGAACTTGCATTCCCACTGACACCTACGGCTGCCTTACAGATGGGCCTAGCACTGAGATTTCAAATCTTCTGCAGGAAACACACAGACACACACCCTGCTCAGGCCCCATGCTATCCAGACACTTCTTAAATTGCTTTTCCAGTAGGATCCCAGGAAAAGGTTCTGTTTAACTACCACCTGCACATGGCCAGGATATGACTGGTTTGACAATCTATAGCCTCTCTGGTCCTACAGGGGTCCTTGAGGTAACTCAGCCCCCCGCCTAGTTAATGACCCCTTATGGGCTCTGGATTGGGTGTTTGCTATCCTGAGTTTCCTGCGGCCAGCAGAGGCAGGAAGACCACACAGTATCAGACATAACATCCCACAATATGAGGTGTGGCACAACAGACCTACTGTGCTGGCAACTGGGGCTGGCTGCTAAGGATGTTTAATGGCTCAGCAACTCGTGCGCTGGTTTCATTACTGAACGCCTTCTTCCTGGCCCCAGGAACAGAACTCCAGCAGTCAGGCCTGGCTCTTCCCCAGAGCTCACAAAGGTTACAGAAGCCCCTCTGCCCCTGCAAACTCTTTCGGCAACAACCTGACCTGTTCTCCCCATATTGTCAACAGTTCATAGCTGAAGCCTCAGTGGAATATCCCATCCAATTTCCCATAAAATGGGACATGAAAATAAACACACATATTGTACATTGGTTTACATTTCCTGCACAGACGCAGCAGGGGCGACAGGAAAGACATTAAGGAAACTATTTCTAAAGCAATGGGCTACATTTTAGCAAGAATACTCTCACTGACCCTAAAAAGCAAGCCATTTAGATGGCTAAAATTCCATATAATTCTTTGAAAACATTCTTGAACATTCCCATTTTAATTTCCCAAATCAATATGGCTTGCGAGTGCCCCATGCACGATGACAACAATTCATATTGATGGGAAAGCAGATATGACCATTTTTCTATTGAATGGAAAATTTGGTTATTTTTAAGGACATTATTCCAAGAGAGAAAAAGGTCTTAAGTCCATCGCACCTGACAGAGTATTGCTTTGTTCCTAGAAGGCTGGTTTCCCTTGACATCTCTGCCCTCATGAAAAAAGCATATCACAGTTGTCACCTTTATGTTTTCAGTCATGTGTTTTCAAGCACCCAAACAGAATGTTGTCATTTATTGTTCTTATGAAGAAAGGGCTCACATGCACTCCCAATGCCAAAAATCCAAGAAAATGTTCCCGTCGTACCTCTAATTCTGAGTTAGTGAGATGTCTGAACTAGAGAACAGAAAAGGCTGTTTTATTTCTTTCAAGTAAATTCACTAACTAGATAATAATCACTTGCCATTAACACATTAAAATTGTATGTAAGTGGTGCTACAAAGTGCTAGAAAACAGTTTGTTCTCAGGCAGATAAATGGCCCCTCCTACAGTCTTGTTCACCTATAAATCTGCTCAGCAAACCCTTTCCTCCTGGATCATGGAAACATCAGGCCCAGGCACCAAGCCAGTGAAGAGCAAACACTATCCAGTGCCACCTGGAAACAACAATGCATCTTCCTCCACAATGGAACCCGAAAAACAGCAACACTAAGGAAACTGTAGGTAGTTTCATAGCCTCTCTCAGCAATGGCCTTCTTTTGATGAGGGACAAAATGTTAGTCCTACACTACAACCATCAGGAGAAACCTGATAGTCCTTCCAGGAAACTTCCTTTCACATCCCGCTCCACACTAGCCTGCCTTGCTGCCCTGAGTCTTCCCCTTCTCTTACTACCAAGCTTCTCCTTGTGACGAGAGAAGGGTGAAAGTGTAGTGTGCCTGAGTCTGGTGCTCCTTTCGATCTCCTCTACTCCTTCTTCTCTCTCTGAGCACCTTCAAACCACTGAGGGGTAACATGAACCTAAGACCATTACTCGTGTGGGTTGGCCAAGGTGGCCATCTCTCTACTCAACTCTGGCCTTGAAGAGAAATTTTCTCTTTTCTAGGTCTTCCTTGATGACCTGAGCTTTTTCTCTTCTCTAAAGGCTTAACTTGTAAGATCCAGCTCAGTGTGTAGGGCTACAGGACTAAGGAGGTCACTAGACTGCATTTGGGCCAGGCCTTTGGCCAGGAGGGCTAAAGAAGCCCTTACAACCATGTGTGGTGCAGCAGATCCCAGCAGGAGCAGGAGTTTCACACTGGGGCACAGAGTCACAGCCTTGCGGAAATCAACAGGAAGCCTTTGCCAAGAATGGCCGCTCTGCTCTAAGATTTGATGTTTGGGATCCTGCTCAAATAGCTTTCCAACTCATCACAACTAACCTAATGAGTAAAACAAACAAACAAACAAACAAAACAAAACAAAAACAAAAGCAGATAAGTGGAAACTTGGAACATTATAAGCTAAGCTAATCCACACACAATGACAAGTCCCCAGATACTATGGGTTGACCATATGCCCACCCAGACATTTTATAAACCCAGAAGAGTTAAAACTGACCAAAGCCTTTTGCCCTTCCTACACTTGCATATAACACAACTTCTAATATCCAGCACCATTATTAGGGTGAATAAATTTGACATTATACATACAATAAGACCCACATTCCAAAGATATTAAGATTCACTTTGGACAAATCAATCTTTCTCAGCTCTGAGAAGAAACTCTATAGGGTAATTGGCTCAAAGGTCATGCTACTTCACACCTACCATGCAGACAAGAGTGAAATCATATTTCTGGGGACCCTGAGATGGAGATTGAAAAAGAAAATTCCAAGTTGAAGCTCTCTCATTTTATTTAAAATTAATGCAAATTTTATTTGCTTCCACAATATAATAACAATCTTTCCATTAATTAATTTTTTTCTCAAAAATTCTTAAGTAAAATTAATGTTCCAGGAAAATTGCCATGTTTATCCTATAGCTGTGAGATTTGACTAGCTACGTCACCTCACATAGTGCAGTTTGAGAAGAAAAGCAACAAAAGAACCAAAGCTGAATTCTAAATCTTAGAAAGAGAAGTGAAAACAATGCTTACCAAAGTAGGGGGAGACCAAAAGGGATACTGATTATATTTTTTCCAGAAAAATTTTTCATAGCCACTGCTAGGAAATGATTAAAATATTATGCTGGCTTGTCATGAGGTTTCACACTCATGTGAAACTGTGTTCAGTTGGCATGTGTAAAGTTTTCTCTCCTAGGGACCATGAGAATTTGGCTTAGTAATAGGCTCTGAGGACACCTTGAGGACTTTATCCAGTTAAGCTAAACTCCTTGATTCCTTAATGTGTCTAAATTTTGGTGAAGTCACCAAAGGTATGAGCAAGGTGCAAAATCCTCAGGAGACTGTCATCAACTTAGCATTTCCAGTCCACATGGTGATGTTAATTCCACTTATCAAAGAGAAATATAGAAATGCAGGAACCCAAAACGAATAATACTATGGATTGGTCTCAGCTGGATTTTCCCAATTTTATTACCTTAGAGAGTTCAACACAGTTCTAAGTCTCCCACCCAAGATGGGAGCTAATGGGAAATAGCATCTGGGACAAACCACCAGTTCACGGTGGCATCTTCACTGGGTAAGAGCTACGCAAACCTGCCAACATGAATGAAGAAAGAAAAATCATTCTGGGAAGCAGGTTAAGGAAATTGTATGTCTAAAGACGATTTTAAATTTTTATGTTATTCTTAGGTAATTTTACATACAATGGGATGAGACCAGAAGGAAAAGATTGAGAGATATGGGAGAAAGGCGGGGAAATAAAGGAGGTCAAAGAGAAGAAGGAGTAGGAAGCAGTATGAAGGATGCAAAGCCCAGAAGACAGAGAACAGGAAGTATGGGAAGAGGCTAGATTGTGGAAATGGAGAAAAATGCCCACCAAAATCATTTACTTAGAAGGCATGCTTGTGACATTCAGAGGAGAATCCTTAATTTGCTTTAGTTTTTTCTAACTGTTTCAGAACATCTGTGGCTTGAACAGACAAACTTCTCATTTAAAAGGAGGAAAAGAGATTTCACTTTCAACACATATAACTTAAATGTGACTATGACTTTATAAGTTAACAAATTTGGGGGAGGGGGGATTAGTATAAACCTGAAACTTCAGGAGATTGACATTAAATTTGATGTGCAGTTCAATCCACCTTCTTGAAACAAACAGTAATTTTTATATTTTCATGATCACATTTGTCATAATTCAATTTGCAGGAAGAGTTTACAAAGGCATGATTATACCTAGGGAAAGTTATGGTCAAGAGATTTACTTAGAGTTAACAGCATCATTTTCTCTATTTTACCCCAAAGTCAAACATCAATGTAAATCTCCTTCTCTCTGCTCTCCATATATTCCTGCTGACAGAGAATCCCCAAATCTCTTTCACCTGAGCTCCACCATCTTTTTACCTTGTAATCTTAGAGCCATGTGTGTGACATATTAATTGTGTTCATTTGTCAGTCAGGCCAAGAACAGAGCAAATACATAGGTTTAATTTAAAGAGTTTCTGAGTCGCCAGAATTTCAGGGATTCAAACAAAAACTAAATTTGACTTGGAGGGCATTTTTTTTCCTTTAACTTCCTGGTGAAGGTACAACGAAATGGTCAAAAGGTAGGTAGACCTTGGAGAACAGGTGCAAAAGGGCTAGAAAATCCACTACTCTTGGATAATTGAAAGCAGACCAGAAAGCCTTCTGTTCTATGAATTCTCCAAAGTTTGTGAGGCTTCCTGAAAAGGTCCAGACCTGGTCAGAGAATTCCAAATTACAAGGGGAGAAATCCCTTAAAAGAAGAGCTCAATGAGAGATCTTCATGTATATAAATTGTAAAGACACCAAAAACAGGAAAATCTGCTTGCCAGGCCTGCTCTCATTCACTTGAGCCCACTACATTCATGTGCTTGGATGCAGAAAATAAAAATGGCCCTGCAGTCCCTCGAAAAACTTTTCTTAATCTTGATGTTACTCTAAAGACATCATAAATCACACAACCTGCCAATCTTGCCATGTTTTATAAACTGTGGGGAGAGGTAGAGCATTTCTGGCCCAACGATCTTCCAGCAACAAATGCCAGTTCTAACACAGTGGTATTTCCTCAATACCGCTCAACCTCTTAAACAAGGCTCTACAAATATATTAACTGTCATAATCTCAATTTCTTTTTTATAATAGGAAATGATATCCTCTTATGACTAGCTTGATGGAGCCAAGGGCAGCCACTGTCTGGGGACTGAGAAAACACCCAGTTGCAGTGGGCAAGACTTTCCCACCAGCCAGTTACCACCCATAACATTTTATGGGTTCCCTGTTCCCTACAAGATCCCCCAAGGTCACAGCCCTCTGGTTCACCAGGTTCCTGTTCGATCCCAGCCTGCCTCTGCAACTCATTGCCATCCAAAGGGGTGCCAAAACTGAGTCCCGCAGCGGGGCCCTAGGCCTGGCCTTCAGGAGCGATCGGAAAGGCTGAACCCAGGCAAGCCCAGGGCCTGGCTTGCCTTCAGGAAATTCCGGGCTGTCTGCAGCAGCTGTGGTTCGAGTAGTACAACAAATTCACTTACTGAATGACAACAGCTTTATTGGCAAGCCAATTCAATTAAAGCCCCTGCATCCAACAAAGTCTCCGGCAGCCCTCTCTGCATAAAGAACATGGAATCATGCCTACATTTCCCTGAGTGCCCTCAGCCCTAGCTGTCCCTCTACATGAGAGGGAGAGGGATGAATGAATTAGACGCGGATGATGGTAATTAATGGCTGGCTGTCAGAGAGTCATTTTGGAGGCTCAGCCGTTGAAGGCTCCACATTAAAGACCGAATCCCGGCACAAAGTGACCAGGATGGGCTAGGACTCTCTTTCTAAATGGTAGGAGTGTCATATACACCTGGGGCAAGAAGGGAGGGGGGAGCAGGGGAAGGCAAAAGAGGGTTGGAGGGGAAATAGAGAAGCAAAACATCAGGCTGCTTGCATTAATCAATGCTTTTGACACTATTGATATATAAATAATATGTTCATTTTTCATTTTTACAAAATATATCCTTTAGGCAACCATTATGGCAAACTTACTTCGGAGCTCTGACATGAGCTTATTAGGGCAGAAAAGGGAGGGCTGACTATAGAGCTATAAACAAAACACATTTTCTTATAAAATATACATAACAGATCATTTTACCTGCAGTTACAAAGATCAAATCAGTTTTTCGGAACCTTGTCACAGTCTTGCCAACCAATTGTTGGGCACTTGGAGAGAAGAGAGGCATGGAGGAGGAATATCAGAGAGGGCACTGAAGGGAAAGAAACTGATTAACAAATAAGCTCCAACTGGCTCGTTTATATGGATATGGGCAGCTGTCCCTTTGCCTGTCGCCAAATCCAGCAGAGCCAAGTGCAGGTTAACTACCTAGCAGGAGATAACTTGGGTAGATTGGGCTTAATTATTCCTGATAGTAACAGGTTACCATATGCACTGTTTGGAGCATAAACATAAGCCAGGTAGTGAAGGGCCAAACTGATCCTTCTCCAACAATTCAAGTCAGGGAAAATCCAGGCTTCTGACTTGCCCTCTCTGTCTAAGTCCTAGTCTTAGAGGTCATGGGGCCTGAGCTGTCACCCATGAAATGTGAGAAATCTGTGCCTGTAATAGAATGAGTCTCTTGTCTCACTCTCATCTAGAGAGGAGAGAATTCCAGGGGTGAAATTCCATTTAGGGAATTTGTCTCTTTGCTCATAGTGATCCTCCAGAATGCTAACCTAGAACCTGACTTCAAAATTCTGAGTTCGGAGCAAATGCCAACTCCACCAGGAGCTTTCCCAGATTCTCTCAATAAGAATAAATCACTCCCTCTGCTACACTGAAGTACTCTGTGTATGCCTCTATCACAGTCTTTAATTCATTCTTCTTTATGCCATAGTCAGCTGTCTCCTTGCCTGCCTTCCCCAATAGATAAGGGCTTCCTGAGGTCCAGAGTCTCAGCTTTGTGTATAACTGGCACTCAATAAAACTAAGTGGAATTGAATTGAATAGCCCTTAGGAAATGGATATAATTTGGCGAGGCCTCAGTCTTGAAGAATTATGTAGGGCCTTATTATGACCCTACAGCCATCAAGATTTCACTACTGTTTTTCTCACTGCAGCCACCAAATTGGTTGCCCACTTTAATTAGAACAGGGGCCAGATGTCTGGCCAGCTCTGCTAGAACCGGAAGAGCTAGCAAGCTGGTGGAGTTTCCCAGCTGGAGGTTCAAGAGGCTGGCTCCGTGTGGTTGGGTCACCTTTCCTTGCATACTTCCTTCCCCCTTGCTTGACTTCCCTTCCCCCCTCCACCACCACCCCATCCTGAGGGCAGCTGTCCCTTTTATCAGCAAAAGCCCTTTCCTGACAACACATCTGTCCAGAGCAATGTTTCACCCTGTCCAGCGATTCAGTTACCCGAGGCATTTGCATCCTTGATCACTGCAAGGGCATAAAACATTTGTGTCTGTGAAGAGCCAGCATAGGCAAAATATCTCCTTTCAGCAGCCTACCATCCACTAAGTAATGAAATCTAATATTTAAAGGGCATGACACCCCATTCATAGTAGATTTCATTAATCGATGTTTTCATGGAAAGGATAAATCCTTTATGCATGCCTTTTTCCTGATTTTTTCCTCATTTAAAAATGCAATACTTATTTTTCTTTCCTGCTGTTAGCTCACAAAGACCCACTACTTTGAACCCTGGTTCCTTGCCTCCCAAAATTCACCCTGAGGAAATGAAGTTCAGTCAAGAAAACAGGTAGAGAGACAAGAAAGTGTTCTAGTTAGTCTTAAGCATGTTTCATTAAATAAACCTTTACAACCCTGAAAAAAAATAAAGAATGTCACTGTAACTACAAGCTAATACTTGGCACATGAGTGACCAATACATTCAGTGCCTCAGAAATGTTAAGCAGGGGATCACAGCCTTCTTTCGGACACTCACAAAGGACCATATTACTGACATAGAACATGACGAGAATGACTTTGCTATTACAGCCACAAAACCTATACCTTTAGGTGAAGTTCAGACAAATAGGATATCATTGATATTCTTACTGAAGGATGGTGACCAAAGAATATGCTGATTCTTTTTCACACTGGCACATAGTCTCCTATGTATCTACATATGGCATTAAAATTGAATGAAGCAATGAAGACCAACACCAAAGCACTTAACTATGTTGTTAAGGATAGAAGAATCCTAATGACACCCCAAGACCTCTGAATAAATCAGAGATACTTTCAAAGTGTCTAAACACCTATGATTGTGCTAAAACCTTAATGCTGCATGTTCCTCTCAATTTATGAAATAGCAAAGACCCAACAAATTGTTAAATAATGCCTCATTTTTCCACTGTAATTGTTAAATAATGTCCCATCTCCATATTAGCATCAACTGTAATTCCCACCATTGAGTAAATATCTTGTTTCCCGAATGACACTTTTTTAAAAAGACAGCAAATAGCACAAATATGAGAAAACAATATGCACAAAGATGCCCATCACAATACACTTTATAACAGTGGGAAATTGGAAGCAATCAAAATGATGACAATAGGTAAATGGTTAAGTAAATTATGGTACAGTACAATGGACCATCATGCAGCTATTAGGAGGATAAAGACCATATAGCAACATGGAAAAATGCAAGTGACACATGCTAAGTGAGAAAGAGGCTGAAAATTGTATTTCACTGTGGTTACAGCTAGATAAAAGCATATTTATTCTTTAAAAAAGAAAGAAAGGAAAAACAAAGATAATAATTGTGTTAAGGATAATGAATGATTATTTTCCCTTATCTTTACTTCTCAAACTATCAGGAATACTATATGTCTTTTATAGTTTTTTTTTTAAATGGAAAACCAAGCAACTTTTTAAGAACTATTTTTTTCTTTAAAAATACTTCTAATTTTAGATAATGCACCTGGTCATCCACACAATTTAGAAAATCCAAATGTAAAAGTTGTATATTCGCCACCAAAGACAGCTTCCTTAATCCAACCTTTAGATGAAGGTGTTATTTCCACAGAACTATTATTTTTTAAAAGTAGCTATAATACTGAAATCAAGAATAGTAATATGCAAAATATTCTAATCATATTAAACCCAAATTAAGATGTTCCACATGGACATAGTGACTCTAGAAGTTTGAGCATCACCCCACACCACTCTTCTCATCACTAATACACATCTCAGAGAGCTTTTCCTTCTGTAGACCATTCCACTGACTCAGACTTAAAGGTCTCTTTCTAGATATTTCCATCTCAGTATTTCAGCATAATCATTGGATGGGAAAAGCTGCAGCAGCTAACACTGAGAATTGGAATGTCAGAAGTCTGCTTAACCATGGATGCTGGCAACCAGCTGGTTGGCTCTGAGTTGTCAGCTGCAATGAAGCTGCTCATGGTGGACACTGGAAAAGCCACATAGGAGAGATGAAGGGCTAGGAATAATGAGCTTAGCAATTTAAAATCAACTTGAATCTCCTCAGCCCTGTTAAATAAGATCCCAGGATACTGAAATAACTTGTAGATTTGGCCTGAGATTCACTGTGCATAATCTTTGAAGAATTAAGAAGAATGAGAATAAAGGTATCAGAACACTGGCAGGGGCCAATTTATTTCCTTGGTCTTAATGGTACTTCTCATTGTTCTAGTGGATCATGCTCACTTCTTGACCACAGTCCAATCCCAAACTACTGCCTTTTTTAAGAAAAGAGATTACTTAAAATTTATCTCATGAGCAGCTGATAATAATCCATAGGCATTAGCTAAACAATAAATAAATTTCTAAATTATACATGAAGAACTTGGATTACCATAAGCTTATCCAGCAAAGATATCTCACTCCTTTGGTTACATTCTTTGGGCTTCATATTAAATTGTACACAATTTCTGAATCACCTTTTCTGTAGTCTTGGGTGAGTAAAACTTATGTTCCCATGTAAGCCATAAATGCCAGTCATTTTTAAGACAATGGCCTCTGTTTAGGATTTGGCTTCTTTCCATAACACTTCTGATGACTTTATCAACCCCAGTGTATTAAAATATCCAAACTCAAGCTCATAAGCACAAACTATCTAACATTGGTCTGTGAGTCTACTCCTAAGGCTAGCTCTTTAATTTGTTACAGCTACTTTTATATGCAACCTGAGTACAAAACAATATCATATTCAGTTTGGAAGCTGGACCTTATAAAGTGTGAAATCTTTTAACACACCATAGGAGTGCACAAAACAATTATAGCAAGTATTGCACATATTTTTAAATGTGACTCTTTTGCTGGCTTTCTTCCTCATTTCAACGCTTCTGGTCTCATTTCTTTGGTCAAAACAGTAAGTTATTTCAGCCATGCTCTTCCCAGAGAAATGGAAGGAAGAATTTAGTTCTTCCTTTGGGTACAAGCTCTAGACAGCACCTCAATTAAGAGAGCTAGGCAGAGGAATGCAAGAAGAGGCATATCCCCATAAGAGTGATTTATAAGAGGCAAGATGGTCATACTTTTGCATGGTATGAGCAGAGTTTAAGAACTTACATCAGTTCCCAGCAAGCACAAATGATATCTTCTTGCACCACACATTGCCTATACCACCTGCTCGGTAACTTCCCCTTTGGACTCTCAGGTTTTTTTCAAATCTTTGCTTGGAACAATCTCTTAAATCTACAGTTAAGTCAAGTGCTACCTCCTCCCTCCAGAAACCCCAGCTCATCCAGGGTCAAGGCAAATGGCTATTGCTGAAAGCAGGCATTGAGTTGGAAAGACACCTGGGTACCCTTTAGTCTAGTAATGGCCACCAAAACCAGAAGAACCTGTGAACCCCAGAGGCCTGGAAGCCACTCAGGAATGCATGATGCACATGCGCATGCACACACACACACGCACACACACACACACTTGCGACTCTGTCACAGGTGGCCAAAGACAGCACTTTGAGGAACAGTGAGGTAGTCCAAAATTCTCTGAGGCTCAGAGAAGTAGCCCAAGACACATACCAGTTGGTAGTAGAGTTAGGAGCAATATTCAGGTCTGTAGACTTGCCGCATCTTGCTGCCCCAAGGAGCTAGCAGAAAAGCAATTGCAGCTGAAGGATAGGCAGCACTGCTCTCCCCGGTGGATACCAATGTGTGCTGTGAAGTCTGGAGTTGGTAGCAGGCCCTTGGTGGAGTTACTCAGGGGTCCTAATTCCACCCTTAATAATGCCTGTGGCTAGTCTTCTTCACAGAACAATGCCAACAAAACTTTTAGGTATCTGCATTTGATCCGCCATCTAGACAGAGCTGGGCATTTGGGAATGACAGCAAAATCAGAAAATCCGATCCCGCTTCATCAGGTGCCAGCTATGTGTCCACGAGCAAATCTCTCACAATCTCTTAAACTCTGTTTGCCCATCAGAAAAATGTGCCTAATGCCTTCCCTCCTTATTTTTCTGAATTGTTATGAGGATCAAATGAGATCATGGGGTGTTTTTTGAAAATTAAAACCTTCCAAAAGCATAAGGTTCTAATTCCTTATGGATCTTGTACAAAAATAGAATGAATGGACTATCTTCTAACACAAGTATTGGCTAACGCAGAGCTTCTCCAGATGACCAAAATTGCTCATATCTTCTAGGAAGCCTATAGCCATTCTACACAGTGTCAATGTAGACCTGCGGCAAGCAGAACACAAAATAATAAAGCCTTTAGAAGACACTTAGGATGCATTCAGACTTGAACCCTTTGGCTCTATTGACTTTCTATAGCCAAGATCCACAGCCGCAGGACTAGGATTTATTTGGTCCACTTAGCCCTGGTCAGAGGCAACATGATTCTGGGGGCCTTCGATGGCTCTCACCCACAGCTATCTGAACATGTTATGCTAAAGGCACTTCCTGTGCCTCCTATATAATCACCCACAAACACCTTCCATGCAGGATTTCAAATAATCAATTTTCTGCCTGCATTTGCATGTTTAAAATTAAGAAAATATTTTAGACATTTTTTTTTTCTAAATTCCAGATGGAATCTGTTTGTAAAAACCCAGAGTTCCCTGCAGGGACCATTAAGAGGTGGAGGAAGGTGAGGGGTGGAGCTACTGGGAAGACTTTAGGGCCCCAACTTCCTCTTCATGTAGAGCAGCTGCATTTCTACGTAATTGGACTTCCACAGAGAGCTTTGTTTTGCTCTCTGTGGCATCTAGCCCCCTGGTTTTTAGATGAAGAGATCACAGTGGAGAAAGGATAACTGGTTTTCCAACTTCCTTCCTTAGTCGCTTGCCCAGGCAGGAGAAAGGTGGGAAAATCTGCTTCCAGTGGAGGGGCTTCCTAACAGTCTCGGTGAAGGCTCCTACCTGTGGCAGCAACTGGAAGTGGCTTCTCCTGTCCTGTCCTCATACCTGGCAGCTCTCAGAAGTGGCCACCTCCAGTTCTACCTCATCAGTGCCTCCCTAGGCCCTCTCCTGGGGCAGTCCAGTTAATACTTGGGCCAGCATCCCCAGGGTTCCTCACCTCCACAGCCAGCTCAGTTGGCCCTCTGGTTTCTGAGTAGCACCATTTATAGAATCAGATCTGCTCTAGGAGCTCTTTCAAAGGGCAGTTCTCAAAAGAAACTTATTAATAACTCTGAAATGACTCCAGGGAAGCAAGACCAGGTAAAGCATCCTGTTCGTCACACTTAGTTGCCCCTTCAGGGTCCAGAACTGCTGACTCTTCTTAGTTCAGAATATGTCCTCAGGTCTCCAAAGCTGTCCTCCCAGGGGTTCTAGAGGGAAACGTGTCGCTCTTTTTTGAAAATATCCAAACTCATAGCTGAGGGTGTTTGCAAAACTTCAGGTTGTTCTTCCTGAGCTCCTACCAAAAGTCCCAGAGACACAGATGATCTAAACACACAATACTGAAGCTGTAAGAGGTGATGCCAGGTAGAATCTTAAACAGTGGCTTGGCCATTGTGCTAGGAGTGGGGAATGTTTGAATATGGAAAACTTCCAGAAACTTCTTTCTTTTTTACTATATGCTATCTCTCTGGTCTACTCTCCCCTCACCTCACTCCCCCAACCATGGAGTAATGAATAGCAGAAGGTTAAGGGATGTGTAGACTGAGCTTTATTCCATGAAGCAAGTTGCATCTGGCTAATACCTGGTGAAAAGTCTCCAGGTGTTGTGGCACCAGTAACTTCCGTGGTACTTAAGTACCAAACCCAAGGACTTGACTCACAAAAAAGGGGAGAGTGCACAAGGATCCAGACTGAACAGGATGATGGTCACCCTACAGAATGCAATGTCCTAACATCCACGAGATGTTAATAGGCGTTTTCTTTCTGTACAGAGTCTTTGAACAAGGATTCCTTGGAGGAAATGGCTGATGCTAGGTCTGAGGCTAAAAGTACAACGCGATCATGAAATATCTTGATCCAGAAAGTAAGGAAGTACAAAAAGATTAAGAGACATGACAAAAGCATAGGAGCTGAGAGAGAATGAGAGAGGTGGGGGGGGCGGAGAAGAGAAAAGAAAAGAAGAAGAAAGGAAAGGAAATGGAAGGGAAGAAGAGGGGAGGGAAAGGTTACAAAGAACTCTTCGATGACAATAGGGAAAATATCAATATAACATGGGTGTACGTTAGATAATATTAAATCTAAGTTACACGTATTAAGTTTGGTAATAGTATTGTGATTATGAAGGAAAGTGTCTTTGTTCCTAGAAAATATAGTCTGAAGGGTGTGTGTGTGTGTGTGTGTGTGTGTGTGTGTGTGTGTGTGGGTGTGTGTGTTTAAAAGGGGAATGTGGAGAGAGACTGAGAAAGAGAGGGGTAAAGCAAATGTTGCAAAATGTTAATTGGTGGATCTTGGTGAATGGTCTACAAGTGTTTATCATGCTAATCTTTCCACTTTCCCTTGATTTTGAATTTTTTTCAAATAAATATTGGAGTGGAGGAAAGGGCCTTATACAGAGGCAAATTTATCCTGAAGTGAAGGAAGCTTAAGTGTCAGGTCCCTCAATAGATGGGACCCTTCCAAGATGTAGATAGGTTACTGAGGATCATCAATGCAAAGAGGGGGTAAGATGAGTCACTACACTGGAAAACTTGAAACATCCTGAAATCTTACAGCTCACACATGAAGGAGTCTTGATAGAGATTGTCCCAAATTTGTCAACAAAGTAAACATCTACATGACATTACCAATAACGAGTGGTAAAGCTGATATTTTCTTAATTATCAATAATAAAAGAAAAATTTCCATCAATCATATTAGAGGAAGACTAGCCTATCTTTCTACTCTCTCTCTAGAAATTACAAAACTCTTGTCATAAGAAGAGGCAAATGAAGTATATATAGCCATAAAATATAAAAGGAAAAAATTCACAGAAGTACATCGAGTAATTAATGAACAAAAATATTATGTTAGTTTTCTAGATTTTATCATGGTTATAAAATTTGTCAGCATTTTAATAATTGCACAGTTTATGATTTATTTTCTTCTTCTATATTTGAATCTCTTTTATAGCCTCCCTCCTTCTAAATTTGGATGCATTGTTTCCCAAACATGTTGACCACACAAATAAATACACACACACAAGCACACTCACGCACATACACAAATACATACAGCCTTTTTTCAAAGCAACATTTTTTGGGCTTAGGATTCCTCAGAACACATTTGAAAAACAGTGCTCCAGAGCAAAGTAGCCTATTTTTATCCACATCTATCTCTCACCGTAATGCTACATTATAGCATTTGACCTCCAGGAAGACATATTTGAAGAGCTTATTTAAACCAAATAAATCATATTTCTCATCGATGCCTATCTTATATTTACACACATTCTGCCTTATACAGTCACATTCATTAATCCAGTTAAGCCCCATACAGCAAAGTGAGGGAGACAGGACAGGTAATAAGGATTTGTCCCAGGTTCCACTTCGCAAACATCCACCCTCATTTCTCCAGCCTCTGTGACTTTAATGTCCCACATGAGGCAAGGGGGATGGGGTAACTTTTCTTGGAACAACAAGATATAGGATCTTGGTTTTCATTTCGGAGATTACTGTTGAATTGATAAATTATTTTAGGCTCAATTTCTGAAGCCTGCTTGTCCTTTGACATCCTGTACCCAGTGCTACCTGGGAGAGGGAGACAGAAGACTGGGCTCATGTAGGGGAGGAAGAGGAAGAGAGCATGAAAGTTCAACCTTCTTTCCCTTCCCCAAAATAGAAACAATTTGTCCTTGCCCAATGGAAAAAGATCAGTCCTCCACACCTTACATTATAGATAAGATAGCCCTGAACGCTAACAGACACTTTCAGACAGAAAGGTGGCTTTCCCAGGTCCTTCCTCCCAACCATCTCTTATCAGCAGACCAGGGACTAGACATGGCCTTCAGCACCGTGAAGGAACTGGAGGGACAGAACACCATCACAGTTCTCACTTAGTACTGAATTCTTCTGCTTCAACATGGAATTCCAGGGGCAAGAAGGGGAGCCCTTCTGATAAAAACTCTAGAGCTAATGCACTGAACTGAAACCAGTAACAACAACAACAATGATAATAATAATAATAATAATAATAATAATAACAACAACAACAACAATGGTAAAACAACTGTTATTTGTTAAGCATTTCCCCAGCTACAGTAGATATTTTCTATGAATTACCTCATTTGCTATAACAAACTAGCAAACATTTCCTCAAACAATGGGGTAGGAGGATTCCACCAATTCACTGTGGTAAAGGGCACAAAGCATTGCTCTGCTTTGACTCACCTCAATAAGTAGATAACGGAAGCTGACCCTTACAGTTAGAAGTCACCCCCCCCTTCCCCATCTCTTGCCCCACCACAGCCCCTCCACCAAATACTCAGAGGACCAGTGATGAGAGGAAGGTAAGAAAGGAGAGAGGGAGGGAGAAAGGAGGGAGGGAGGAGGCGGGGATGGACTGGGGTGCTCACCCTCAAATTCTAAAGACAACTAAGAAGTCAAAAATAAAATAATTATACAGGTAATACTTTAATGTATTTCCATTTTAATATTTAGATGATATTAAAGTTTATACAATTGAAATAGAAATCCACTCCTCACTTTCTTTCCTATAGTAACTGTTAACAGCTTAGATTTTCCATATATATGCATGTAAACAATATTGACCTCCATAAGTTCGTAAGTCCCCTCCTCTAAGATCGTGGTAGGGAAAGAAACGACTAAGAAATATTTCTGAAAAAGGCAGAAAGAGTCAAGGTCAAGGAGAAGACTGGGAAAATCTGGACCCAGACCTCCAAATGGGGACCGTTTATCCCCAACACCTCAATATATTACTACCAAATGCAAGAGGGCGTTCAGTTCTATTATAGTTGGCCTGGAACAATACAGGTTTGAACTACATAGATCTACTTATATATAGTTGTTGTTGTTGTTCTTTTTTCAGTAAATACTGTCAATGTATTTTCTCTTCCAATGTATTTTCTTAACATTTTCTTTTCTCTAGCTTCCATTATTATAAGAATACAATGTATAACACATATAACTTTCAAAATATGTATTAATCAACTATTTGTTACAGGTAAGTCTTTCCATCAACAATAGGCTGTTAGTAGTTAAGTTTTGGGAGAGTCAACCGTTACACATGGATTTCTGATTATACAGGGAAGGGGGGTCAGCTCCCCTAACTCCCATATTGTCCAAAGGCCAACTGTATTTAACCAAAAAGATCCGTGCCATACACATTCCAACCAATCAAACTAATGACATTTGATGGCTTTCTAAATGAAATTGTTTTTCAAATTTTTAATCTGTTCTGCCTGACTCCCAGTGCCCTGGTTAAAACTTTGAGGGACCCCAAGATGTCAGTAGTCAACCTGTACTGTTCGAGTACATTATGATCAAAAGACTGAACTACCCTAGTATGGTATCTTTATTTGTTTAGTTTTTTATTAAAACAATACTGGCAGCCAAAATCTAATGATTCTTTATATTATTAGGTCATTTATTCTTCCTATCAACCAAATGAGGTAAATACTTTTATTATTCCCATCTTACTGATAAGAGAACTAAAGCTCAGAGAGGTTAAGTCACCAGCTAGTCAATGTCAAAGCTGTGATCCAGGACTCTGTTCTAACCTGTGAACTCTTGAATGCCAATTAGAACTTATTCCATCCTAGTTCTACTCTAGGATTTGATTTGAGGGTTCGGGGGCTAGAAATATTTTGTTATGTTTTTGAAGTTTCACTATCAAAAGAAACCTTCTTGGACAATGAATGACTTGAACTCCTTATCAGTTAACTTCTTAGTTATCCAATAATGTCAGAAGAAAGTAGAAGAAATGAGAACAATATAGTCTCTGGAGAGATCAGGCAATACCTGAAGGTGACAAAAGGAAAAGAAAAAATAGATGAAGTGGAAGTTTTTTTTAAAAAAAGTCACCTCTATTCTGTCCCCCAGCTCTTTACAGCATAGCATATGGGACTAGACCATCTCCTGGTAGCTGAAGGCACAGACCAGACTCTCTTTAGGTAAGTTTAATTCTTCACTGCACAGCTGTATATATCATACCAAAGTGCCTTGACAAAGATAAAAGTAGAAAAGATGGGCGGATAGATGGATGGATACAATAAAATATACAATTATAACTTTAAAGTCAAAGTAAACTTCAAAAGTTCAAGTAGATGACACACAGCACTTATTTTACTAGTGGGGTCTAGAGAGGTTTACTTCTTTGCTCAAGATCTTCTGGTGATGTGGACAGAAATAGAGCTTTAAATCCTCTGAATTCTACTAAAAATCCTCATTCCCCTCTACCACGAGGCCCTTCCAAATCACATTCACCCTACTGACATTTCTTACAGCAGCCTAGGGTTAGATAAGCACACATCTCTCAATTGAAAACATACTCGAAGTGCTCTCCATTCCAACACCCCTTTGAAGACACTAGAAAGGAACCCATAGTGATCTACTCCCATCCAGACTTCCAACTGCTGAGGCCTATGGGTTCATGTCAAGAGCTCTGGGAATCCATGTCCAACCCAGAGCATCTGGTGAAGAGCCCTATGCTCCAAGATCCCAGGTGTGGTAACAGAAGGGGATTCTCCACTGGGATACACACCATGTCTAAGAGTAGCACCCATGTGGTGCCACAACCACACCATGGGGACAAGAAGAAGGCTCAAGTGTCTACTCTGCCCCCAAAAAGCTCTTTCAGGTCTCTGGGCCTCTCTTTTATTCTTTGTAAAATGAAGGGCTTAGCTTAGAATCTGGCCACTCCAAGTGTAGTCCAATAACCAGTGACTTTCCCAGGACATTCCCAGGGAGATCTTTAGAAATGCAGACTTCCCAACCCCACCCCAGGACTGCTGCATTCGACTTTGAACTTTTAACAAGATCCCCAGGTGATTTGTGCAAAGATTAAGGTTTGAAATATGCCAGTTTAGACCATCTCCAGGTCCTTCCCAAGATCTAAATTCTGTGATTCTCTAAGGCTGGTTCCTGGCTCAATCTCCAGACCTTGGAATTGAGATGCCTCTTGGAACTGGGGGAACCCAAGTTTCTAAACAGGAGTGGTCAGAAAGGAGAGTCACAGAAGGCGTCTGTGAAACCCAAAGTCCTTGGCCAGGCAACACTGGGACTGAGGAGCAGAGGAGGAGGCCGGCTCATTCTTTCCATAGGAGTGCTGTATGTGCCAGCTGAGGTCTTTAACGTAAACCCTCCTGTACTCTGGCCTAAACAATGAGTGTAATTACGGGCTCACTTACCCTCTTCAGATGCAGAGCTCAAGGTCGGGCCCTCCACGGGGTCCTGCAGGAGGTCTCATTTCTGAGGGGGAGGAGGGGCATCTGGTTAACCAAAGGAGACCCGACTCTGAGGGGCAGAGTTGACATACCAGAGTAATTACATGTAGGTTGACCATATTTACTGCAACTCTGTTGTTCTAGAATTTCAAACAAAGGCTGAACCCTAGGAAAATACACCACTAAAGAGAAGCAGATTGTCTTGGGTGATTTATTAAAGAACAAAAACAAAAGTGAGGGGAAGAAGGAGAAGAGAATTATCAGAGACTCACATATACTTCCCTTTCCCTTGCCTGGTCTAAGAAGAACATGCAGTGACTGCCGTGTGCCACCCTCCCCAACGGAAAGGCCTCCAAACACTGACATTTTGCTTTTTCTGAGGCATGTTTTCATGTGGCCACAGCAAATCTTGTAAGCCAATTTAGACTCATCAGAAGAAAGCACGGTTTCGCACTGTCCAGGAAGAGGAGACACCTCCTCCCTTCTGGCTGGCTTTGCTCTCTCCACATACCCTCCCGCATGACATCTACCTACATCTCATACAGATATATTTCGAATGGACAGAGAATCAACCACGGCTGGAACTGGGCTTTAGAGAAACCAGAACAACAGGTCAGGCATGTGTCTGGCCTTTACTTCAGGAGGTCACTGGTAGGAAGGCTTTGAATACCTTCCAGAACTGTTTGGCTTCAGCTCAGATAGAAAGCAGCCACATTTTCAGTGCACGGCGTAGAGCTTGCAGTGACCTGGCAACGACAGCAGAAGGGCAGTTGGAAATCTGCGCAGTTAGGAAATAGCGCCTCTCCCAAGAATTAAAACCTCTATATGTGCAATGCAGATATCCCCCAACAGATCAGTGCTAGTGATCTCAGAGCTCTTGCCTGTAGTTGCCACCCTGATATGGACTGAATTGGCATATGTTAAAGCCAATGAGACTATTTTGGAGATAGGGTCTTTAGGAAGGTAATTAGATTAAATGAGGTCATAAGGGTGGTCCCCTAATCAAATAGGACTAGTGTCCTTACAGGAAAAGAAAGAGTCACCAAAGACCTCTTTCTCTCCAAGCCTTCTGCACAGAGAAGAGGCCATGTGAGGACACAGTGGGAAGGTGGCCATCTACCAACCAGGAACAGAGGCCTCACCAGAAAGCAACCTGACGGCACCTTAGTCTTGTACTTCCAACTTCCAGAACTGGAAGAAAAAATGTTTTTGCTGTTTAAGCCACCCAGTCTGTGGTATTTTGTTATGGCAGCTGTAGCAAACTAATATACACCCCCATCCCCACCCCAACACACACACACACACACACACACACACACACACACACACACACACACACACACACAAATATAAGCACAACTCCTCAGCCAAGGAAGACTTATTAAGTACCAACCACATGCCAGGCAAAAGAAATAGTAGGCCTTCTGCCCTCAGAGAGCTTATGACACCTTTAGAGATAACATCAACCATGAGAAACAAGTTGGAACAATACAAGAGGGGGTTTAGCCACACTCTGAACTACCTGAGTGGAGCAGAGCAGCTGATAAACCATTTTGTAACAGAGTTGCCAGGTAGAAATCAGAGAGAGAATCATTTACTATAAAAGTGCATGGCAGTTTCTGGATGTTTGATTGTTTTCTAAGTTGCTTTTTTAAATATTTTGCCCCCAAACCTTCATCCTTTCCCATCAAGAAGGAGTGAGTTTCCTTGTTACAGCTCCAGAACAAGGTCTTGAATCTCTAATTCCAAGTTCTGTCAAGGTAGTTGTTTTCCCTCTCATTGCCTGGAGTTCAGAAGGGGTGACATGCTCCTGTGACAGGTCGTGCCACACATGTGAAGAAATAGCAAATGGTTAGCTAATTAGCCTATTTACACACACTCATGAAATTGTGAAAGGTTATTTGCAAAACTATAAATGTTATTGTTCAAAAATCAGAAGGGGGGAAAAAAACAGAATCAGGATAGGATTCAGGGCCCACCAGATATTCAGAGAGGTAAAGTTCTGCTGAATGGAAAATTCCAAATTTGGCCACTTGGGAACTCTATGGGCTTACACTGACTCTCCAACTATGCAAAGTTCCTAGAGACACCACTTGAGATTTCTAAGCCTGAACAAAGGACCAAGTCTGACCTCAGAAGCCCTAAGATAAAATTCTGATATCTACCACAAAAGACACCAGCAGGATAGGGCCCCCGGGATGGTTCTAGACAGCATAAGAACAAGAGGTGGGATTGCTCAGAAGTCAACCAGAAATGTCACAACTTGACTTGGCCAGTCATATTACAGCCCAGACCAAAAAAAAAAAAAAAAAAAAAAAAAGGAGGCATGGAATAGAAGAAAAGCACTAGGAAACATCCTGGACATTTACTGAATTAACTGTAAGAATAGCAACCCCCTTTTTTGTGGGCCCTTTTCCACCCATACTTTGATTCCATGGTTCCAGCAGCCCTTTCTCTTCCCAATAAAGTGGGGTCATGACCAGGGATGAGCCAGTTGGTTTCCCCATCCCTCCAATTGGTCCCAGAATTGGCATGGGACTGAGCAGGCAAATCAGAATCCATCCCCAAGAAGAAAAACCATTTCTGTCTGGTCACATGAACCAAAAAACATTCTGCATCCCCTTTCTCCTTAAGCTGATGCCAGTGGTAATTCTGTTATTTACAATCAGAGGACTCATGACTAATGCAGGAAGCATGTGGACGCTCACCGTTGCCTTCTGGTTTGTATCAGACGCCCACCCTGTGGCTAGGGCCTAGAAGACACCCTGAGGGAGTGCGAGCCTTGGCTCAAGGATGAAAATACAGGAGAGAGTGATTCCTGCTGGTGGTGACAGTGATATTGTCCAAGGCATCATGGGGAAAGAGTTGGGAACTATCTATCCCAATGTGCCACCCAGCAAGGTTGGTGCTCTGGCTGAGACACTCTGTGAACAGAGCCAAGGAATCCAGATTCTCTCCTTGAGTCCCTCCCAGTTGGGAGCTAACATATCTCTCCCAGCCACCTACTCTCCAGCAGAGCTGGCAGGAGAAGCCACAACCCACAACCTTTCAACACCTCCATCAAGTACTAAAAAAAGATTTCAATGTAGCAGTTAAGAGCAGGAGGTCTGCATCAGGGAAATTCACATTTTAATCCCACTCCTTACCAACTGGGAGACTTTGGTTAAGTAACAAAACCACTTGAACCTCTCCTTACTCATCTATATAATGGAGACAACAGAATCTAGCTCATAGGATTGTTGTGAGGGTTAAATATGATCATATATGTAAAGCCCTTAGCACTGTCTCGGGCACAGCTGAAATTATCGTCATCACGACTGTGACCAGTATCATTAGGAAATGCTCCAAAAACTGGACTCTGTGAAATAAGTCAGCATCAGACTTTATAGAATCAAAAAGTGCATACTTACTGGGAAATAGCTAGCAGCTCCTTCCGACCTGGAGAGGCAAATTCCAGGCTTAGGTCTATTTCTTGCCTTTATATTCTTTCTCATTTATTTTTTGATTTATGAAAACGCATCCATCATTTTCTAAGGAAAACCTCCAGACACATGAACAAAAATGATAAAAATGCACAACGAAAACAAATAAAACCATTCAGCATGGCTAACAAGTCAGGCGTTTGGCCCCAGTGGGGTAGATAAATCCAGAGCTGGGCTCAGTGCTGGGACTCAAAGGTCAACAGGCTGGGACTTCGCTGAAGGAATAGAAGAAAGGAAATTCTGAAGCTTCAACTAACAGCCTACCTCAAATCTACGAAGAGCCTGAGAGCAAATTCACTAGAGGCAGCCTCTGAAAGGGACGCCAAGAAGAGACAGCTGCCCCCTGCCTGCTTGTTCACTAGGGGGTGTTTTCAGAGAAGGAGTAGACTACTAAAACTATGCCAAGCACCACTGTTACCTACAATTCCCATTTCAAGGCAGGACGGGCCATCTTGGGGAAGGGCACTCAAGAGAATTGGGCCTCCCTAGGGAATGGGTCAAAGTTACCCCTCTACACTCATCTCCTTAGTCCCGAGATATTGCTATAAGGTGACCCTCTCTGAAGTATTTGCTTTGTGGCCCTGCTGAAAACAAGTATTAATAACAATATTGTTAATGGATTCATCATCAACAGCAACCAGACTCACGGAGCATGACTTTGTGCCTGGCACTATTAGAGCCTTACATACATGGCCTCACTGAATCTTCACAAAGACTTTATGTGGTCAATACTATTATTGTTGTTGTTTTTCTGATGGGCGAACTAAGGCCAGGGAAGCGACAAAGCAGAGCGGGAATTTGAATCCAGGAAGTTTGATTTTGAATTGTAAGATTGCATTCACTAGGTTATACACCTTGCTGGTGAAGCCCACATGGCCATGAATGATGTTCCTGTTCTCAGTGAGGCCTGCTCTATGACCACTCAGAAGACTTTCTGTTCTTCCTCACTTGCCTGTGTGCCCTTCTAATAATCCCCTATCACCTAAAGTGATGGGATTATGTCATAGTTCCTTATATTGGAAGCATCTAACTGACACAGAGACTTAAGAATTCTCAAAAAGTATCTTGTGGGGACAGCAGAAAATAGTAGGCCCTCTAAAGGAGGTTAAATGGTCCTCTTTTATCCTTTTGGGTAGAAACATAAGCCTTCAGCACAGACAACTGGTGATGGTGACACTTTCAAAGTAACCTTGATTTATGAATTTCCTCCTGGTCATGATAACAGACCTTTCCTGAAGCCAACTAAATCCTTGATCTAGCCCAGGGGTCAGAAAACTATGGCTCATGGACCAAATGGGGTCTGCCACCTGTTTTTTTTAGGAAAGTTTTATTGGATCACAGATACACTCATTCATTTATATTCTGTCCATGGCTGTTTCCCCTTTTAAAACTGCAAAGTTACATACTTGTGACAGAGACCATATGGCCCACAAAACCTAAAAGATTTGTTTTCTGGCCCTTTAAAGAAAATTTTTGCCCTGGTCTAGAGTGACTAGCAGGCAAGGAGAACACCCCATCACAATTTGAGACTCCACTCAGCACAATGGCTCCCTGAGACATCCATGCCAATGACCAAAGTCTTGTGCCATGATTATTAACATCACTCAAGCAAATCAACAGATATGGAATGACCACCACTATGGTCAAGATTTCCATGGAGCTGCTCTGGGGCTGGAGTGAATAGGAGTTTTGGGATGGGACTGGTAACAAGGCAGGAAGAGGGTTAAACTGGTGGGATTCCTGGTTCTTCAGTCCACCAGAGCAATTTTGCTTTTTACTTGCTTTAGTTTCCTCTTAAGAATCCATTTGAATAAAGAATCGTTGCTTTTTTTTTTTTTAAGCAAGGCAACCCTCAATTGACCTCAATTGACAGATTGCAAGGACTTTGTCATTTTACAATCCCTTATTTTTTAATTTTTTTACGCCTATAGCACCTGGTCTTCCTAGGTGGTCTCCCATCCAAGTACTAACCAGGCCCAACCCTGCTTAGCTTCCAAGATCAGACGGGATCGGGCTTCTTCAGGGTAGCATGGCTGTAGACGTGTTGCATATTTTTTAAGTCACAATCAACAAGTACTTCTTCAGCTTCTACCATATGCCCAACATAAAGGTGAGTTCTGGGATAAGGAGGGAAGAAGAAAAAAAAGCTATAATCCCTGCCCTCCCATAGCTTAGCACGGCAGTAAGACCACACAGGGATGCACATAAATAGAGAACAACAAGGAAAACTAAAAGTCAGGCAATGCAGATAGAAATACTTTTGAAGTTCAAATTATGGAGACAGACTTGAAATGAAGCCTTAAATGATGAGATCTGCAAGAGTGGATTGAGGATGAAGAGTCCTCATGGCCACCATTGAGGACCTGGATCTCCACTAACCACCTTTCTAGAAAAGGAAAGAGCTGCCTTCGCCATCATGCAGGAAGTGAGGAAGCTGTGAAGGCCTCCCTGTAAAAGGAAAGCACTTCTAACTTACTCCAAGGTGGCTCCAGGTAGACTTGCCATAGTGGGGGGAAAGGCTTCCAGCCAGGCACGAGGGAAGGACACCAAAAAACTTTCCAACAGCCTCAGAGCAAGACCCTGCAAAGATTCTGCAAGACATTATTCCAGAAAATAAATGCACTTATCTGTTGATCTTGGTTCCTTGAAAATGGAGCAGCCAACAAAACAAGCCACATGTATTGACTCTGCTCCATAACTATAAGCTGCCCAAAAGCCAGTTCTTGAACTCAAATTTAGCATCTTTCATGTTCATGCAAAGAACCAGCTCTGGCTCCTGTTGAAGAAGAGAAAGAAAGGAAGAGGATATACTATAGATGGCCAGAGCATTCTCCTGGAGCAGCCCCTCCACACCACCAAGTGAAGTTGGGTTTCTCCCCGGGTCCCAGAGAGCTAGCTCATCTGTTCCCATGGAAATTAGATTAGGGGTCTAGGGAAAACCAAGCATTTTCTAGGTTCCTGTGGGCACAACCTTGATATACTTCATTTACATTCACAAGCAAAATTGAAGTTAGAACTCATCCCTAACTCAGCCTAAAAGAGAAGGCAGGACAAGGAGGCCTCCAGGGGAGATTGCGAGGTAGCTTCAGTTTGCTTCACACAGCACATGGTACTTCTCCTTGTTCTAAGTTTCCAGTTTCCAGTTTTACAGATTCTGCCTGTTTCCCCCTTTAAAAACAGCTTAAAATAGGGCACATTATGTGATATCAAGACAAATTAAGAGGAAATGTGTCCACCACCTAAATCATCCTCGTTTTCATGGGGAGGTAGCAGAAAGGACCTGTGACTCACACTGACCTGTGCTATCGGTAGGCATCTCACCTCACAACAGAGACGGGCCAGGGACCCAGGCCAAGGCAGCCAGGCCCTCCCCAGTAGAGTCTGCTATCATCATACAGAAGTTTTATATGCTCCCTTCTCAGCTAATAGCTGGTGAGTTTTAGGCCGCCTGCCTCAGGGGAAAATCTGAGACACAGAGAGTGAGAGAGAATCCTGACGACCTGGTAAGGCCCTAGACCCAGCCATACCTGCAGCCCATGTTCCTGCACACTTCCCAGTTACATGAGCTGCCACGAATGCTGTGTGCCACATGAAAGGACACCATGTCCTGCTTCAATAAATGCCCTGCAACTACAACTTGGTAATGACTGCCCTGCCATTTTAGGACATTCTGGGTTTCTGATGTTTACAGAGGAAAAGCAGATGGATCTCAGGGCCTAGAACATGGGGCCAAACCCAGGCTGCCCCACCTTCAGCCCTCTCACACACAAAGCAGAAACATGGCAGTTGTTCTCTGAGACTCAGTTTCCTTACAGTTACCCTGGGAATCATTTAGTATTTACCACCACAAGAGCTATGTCAAAGATAGGTCACCCCTGACATGGTCAAGTCTGGACAAAGATAAACAGCGCTGTGGGGAGAAATTCTAGACCTGCCTTTGAGTCATAATAAGAATAAAACAACAACAACACAATAAGCAGCATGTCAAGAGCTCCCTTCCTATTCCAGAAACAGCGCTAAGCAGTTGCCATGCATTATCTCATTTAAGCCTCACAGCAGGCCTGTGCAAGAAACTAAATACTGTGTCCATGTTACAGGTGCAGCTCCCAAGGCTTGGAGAGGGTGCAGGACTTGTCCAAGATCACTTAGCTGAGCAGCCACAGGAGCTGGGAGTCAAACTCCAGTGTCCCACCTCTATGACCTGCCCCTCCGATACTAAATAACTGACCAGCCTCTCAGAACCTCCTTTTAATTACCTCTAAAATGTGGTCAATTATGACAGCCTTGCTTCCTACCGGGGTCCCTGAGTGAATTTATGGGAATAACTTATAGAGATACAGCTCTATAAAACATTAGGATTCTTTTTTTATTATTAAGTTTATTGGGGTAACATTGGTTAATACAATTATATAATTTTCAGGTGTACATTATAATTTGATCTACATATTCTATTGTGTGATTACCATCCAAAGTCCAGTTTCCTTCAGCTACCATATATTTCATCCCTTTTACCCACTTCACCCTCCCCTACCCCCTTTATACGACCCCCTTTACCCCATCTACTTCCCCTCTCCTCCTCACTCCCTACCTTCTGGTATCACTAGTCCATCGTTCATGTCCCTGAGTCTCTGTCTTGTTCATTTGTTGCTTTTAGGTTTATATCCCACATATAAAGGACATCATGTGATTTTCAACTTTTTCTGTCTGGCTTATTTCACTTAGCATGATTATCTCAAGGTCCGTCCACATTGTCGCAAATGGCAGTATTTCATCTCTTCTTAGGGCTGAGTAATATTCCATTGTATATTTGTACCACAGATTGTTTAGCCAATCATCTATTATAGGACACTTCAGTTGCTTCCATGTCCTGGCCACTGTGAATAATGCTGCTATGAACATCGGTGGCAATTACCTTTTTGGATATGGGTTTTCAAGTCTTTGGGGTAAATATTCAGTAGAGGGATTGTTGTATCATATGGTAGATAAATTCTTAGTTATTTGAGGAACCTCCATACTGTTTTCAATAGTGGCTGTACCAATTTGCAGTCCCAACAGCAGTGTGTAAGGGTTCCTTTTTCTCTGCATCCTCTCCAACATTTGTTATTACTTATTCTGTTGATTATAGCTATTCTAACAGGTGTGAGATGATATCTCATTGTGGGTTTGATTTGCATTTCCTTAATAGCTAGCGATGTTAAGCAGCTTTTCATATATTTGTTGACCATTTGTATGTCCTCTAGGGAGAAGTGTCTGTTCAGGTCACCTGCCCATTTCTTGACTGGATCATTTGTTTTTCTGTTGTTATTGAGTTGTGTGAGTTCTTTGTATATTTTACAAATATATTTTCCCATTCTGATGGTTGTCTCTTTACCTTGTTGATGATTTCTTTTTCTGAGCAGAAGCTTTTTAGTTTGATGTAGTCCCATTCATTTATTTTTGCTTTTACTTCCCTTGCCTTTGAGGTCAAATTCATAAAATCCTCTTTAAGTCCAAGGTCCTTGAGTTTAGTTCCTATGTTTTCTTCTATGAATTTTATTGTTTTAGATCTTATATTCAGGTAAAACATTGGGTATTCTTAATATCCAGGCAATCAAGTCATAGGTGATATCGTAAAGGGTGACCTCTTACCCTCAGAAGATGCTAAGACAGGCCCACCTTGGAGATATTGCAGGTTTGGTTCCAGACCACTGTAGTAAAGTGAGTACTGCCATGAAGTGAGTCATAATCTTTTTGCTGGTGGAGGTTCTTGCCTTCAGTTTGTAAAAAACGCAACCCCTCTAAAGCACAATAAAACAACGTATGCCTGTAATATGAGTGGGAGATTTCATAAAACAACTGTCACCTGGGGACAAATGTGCACTCCAGAGCAGCTCCACATTAAGTCTCTCATCCCCAGCTGGCCAGTAGACCTTGGTGGACAGCACAAGCAGACGCTTTGGAGGCTCTTGGACAGACAGTCTTGAGTTCACTCTTCTCTCAAAATTGAATATGTGCCAGCTCCAAGCCTCGCTTTCTTATCTGTAACTAGAAACCATAATGGTATCTCCTAGTTTGTTTGAAGGAGGTACATGTATTTTACCTCTTTTAAGATTACTAAATATTTCAGATATTAAAAATATATAAATAATTATATATAACCTATCAGCAGCTTAAAACAAAATGTTATCTTTGACATTCCTATTGCATGGCCCTCCATCCATTCCTCTCTTTCCTTACCAGAGGGAATCATGCCCCTGAATCTAACACAGATCAAGAGTTGGCAAACTTTTTCTGTAAAGGCCCAGATAATTACTATTTTCAACTTTGTGGACCCAAAGGTCCCTGTCACATATATGCAGCCAAGCCCTTGGAGCACACATGCTGTAGACAACCCATAATGAGTATGATGGTGTGCCAATAACTTTTATTTATGGACACTGAAGTTTGAATTTCATATAATTTCCAGGTGTTACAAAACCTTGTTTTTCTTTTGATTTTTTTCTCAATTGTTTTTTCTTACATTTTTCCAGCTTTATTGAGCTGTGATTGACATATAAGTTTTATCAACCATTTAAAACTGTAAAAACCGTCCTTAGCTCACAGGACATATAAAAGCAGGTGGCAGAGGCTGGACTTGGCCAGTGGGCCTAGCCTTGTTTGTCAGTTCCTGCTATGTAACATTCCCATGCATATTTTAATACTGCAGGTCCAATGTGCACATCCAGATTAAGTATTGTTTGGTGTGTCTTAAAATTTTATAAAAATGGTATTATACAGTAAGCACATTTGCTTCTACAACTAATTATTCTTTTTAACGTGTGCTAAAATTTATATGAGTTGTTACATGTAACTTTTGTTTATTCATTTTAACTGCTGTATAGAATTCACTACATGAATTTGTCACAACTTATTTATAAGGTTTCACTACATGAATTTAACATAACTTATTTATCTTAATGGACATTCAGGTTGTTCCAAGTTGTTACTTTTACAGACAATGCTACAGAAAGCACCTGACATACTTCTCCTGTGCACATGCTCCAGACTTTCTTCAGGGTTGTTCCTCCAAGTGGAATTGCCTGGTCGTGGGGTGTTTGTTAAGTACATAAATCCATACTCGTAAAGAACTTGGCACCATACCAGGCACTGAGTAGGTATCCAATCCCTGGTAGCTCATGTTCCTCTGAATTTCCCTTGAGTAACAGACAGAGGATTTATTAATATTTTTTTAAGTATTTTTTAAAGTATTTAAAAATAAGCACCTTTTTAATTTAATTAAAAACATTTGTGAGCAAACTGTGTGGGACAAACAATGGGCCTGTGGGTGATCAAGGACGGAAATAGTGAGTTGGGTCAGAGTTATCAGGAATGGATTTTTTTAAGAAACACAGGACTCGAAGTAGGGGAGTGGTGGTGCAGGGAAAATGGATGCTTGTGATGAAAGAGATGACATAGTAGCATGGAATCAGGAACAGCTGAGCGTGTGCAGGGCTAACCCAGGTGACCAGCCTGGCTATAGCACCAGAGACATACTGGAAAGGAGAGAGAAAATTTGCAACATCCTTTTGGCAGACTTTAAATGGCAGGCAGAGGCCAATAGGAGTCCAGGAAAGACCAGTTTCTCTTAGAAGGGTGAAGGTGTTAACTCAGCCGTTCTGTTTGGTAGAACCATCAGAGCAGATGGAGCCAAGCCAGAAGCAAGGTCAGGGCCAGATCCAACCCCGGCAGCCTCATGGCTGCTCAGTGTGAATCTTCAGAACTAACCTATTTGTGCAGGTCTCAGAGTGGCCAATGCTGCCATCACCCAGCAGCTAGACTGGACCTTTAGAGAGCCTACTGGGAGACTGAGAGCTACTCTTTAAGTGGCACATTCCACTTACTCACTACCTGGTCCTGATGGAGGGCGGGTGGGGGAAGACCTACACTGCCTGAAATCAGACACAATGTGGGAATTTGGTATGCTGGTAGAGTGGCTCTTTCCAAGGCCAAGCCCAGTCTAATCCAGTCTGGCCATCTTTACATGGTGCCTTTAAACCAATTTGGCATTTGTGGTTCAGGCAGAGATGGGTGCTATTATTCATCCAGCTAGGATTGCAGAGGCTTACATTCCCCACTTTAACCTATGCATAAATAACCCAATTATAGTCACTAAAGGAGGAAACTATGTTTAAAACATGAAATCAGAAAAAAAGAACAAAGAAAATCAATAGCATCCCTTCATTCATTCATTTATTCAACATATACTATTTATTAATCCCCTTTGCATATGCCTCTGTGCCAGGTATAGTAGAGCCACAGGAATGTACAAAGCATGGCTTGTAAAGTCCACCTAAATGGGTCAAGGTGGCTACTTTTTTTTCTTGTAGTAGTAATACAAGAAGCATATAGTAAGTGTTAGAATTAATCTTTTGTATGATTAGCACAATGTACATTCAAGACTAGAGAAATCCTGGTAGAGGCCTTTCAAGATGGGTTTTGGAGAATTGAGAGGCTGAGAGAAAGCAGGAGGGGATTTAAAACAGGCGGAGATGAGTAGACCTATGGTGGTACAAATGAGTGAGACACATCTGGGCCACAACACAGCCATACACAGTCAGTCCAAGCTTGGGGATACTCATTGCCCCACATATCAATGTTCTCTCTTCCCCATGTCCTGGTGATAGGCCCTTCTCCTGTTCTGCCTCTTCCCCTTCACAGACCCCTGTTGACTCTGTAGTTTACTGGCCTTTTTACCTTGAGCAGAACACTTAACCTCTCTGGGCTTTCATTTATTTGATGATAATGCCCTCACTCACTTATTATAAATATCAAAGATATGGCCCACATTGAGTCACTGCAAGTAGGAAAAGGTTCTGCAAACCTGTGCCACCAGCACATCCGTCATGCTCATAAAACAGAATTGCCATGTGAGCATCGGGAGTACAGCCAGCTACAAAATCTGAAAGGATGCAATCAGGCCATGAGCAAGAATAACATCCCATTCAAACGGAGGCTCCAGCCACGGACACCCTAATGGCTAGCATCCTGGGCCTGCTCAACACTTCCCCCTCATTGCCATGAGAAAGAATAGACAGGCTGACCAGGTAGACATTTGGGGAGGTGGTAACAACTGTTAAAGTTGTTACATCCAGAATTTACTGTCGTGCTGCTTCGCACTTGGGCAGGACATGTCCTCTCTCTGAGTTAGTTGGGAATGACTTAGAAATACAACCCAAAAGCTATCTCCAGCTATTTTCCCAGCTAGAATCATAGATGGGTTAGAATCATAGATGACAGTAGTTTCTAAATGGTATTCCTATGCCCCAAGGGATACACAAGGTGAACCACTGGGTATGGGAAGAAAGTATTAGAAATTCTACTTTTAATTTTTTTAACATATAATTAATTGCATTCATTTTCCAGTGCTGCCATAACAAATTACCACAAAGGAAGCAACTTAAAACAACACATGAGATGTGTATGATTCATAGTTTCTGTAGGTCAGAAGTCCAGTTGGACTTGACTGGATCCTCTGTGTAGAGTCTCATAGGCTAAAATCAAGGTGTGAGTATGGCCTCATTCCTTACTGAGATCTTCTTCCAAATTGATTCAGGTTGTTGGCAGAATTCAGTTCCTTGAGGCTATCAGACTTAGGTCACTGTTACCTTGCCGCCTGTCAGCTGGGAACCAGTCTTTGCTCCTAGAAGCTGCCTACATTGCTACTCATGCTTCCCATGTGGCCTCCTCCACCAATGTGGGCCGAGTCCTTCTCACACTTCGAATGGCTCTGACCTCCCCTTCTGTTGCATCTCTTTGACTTCAGCCAAAGTTCTTTGCTTTTAAGATCTCGTGGGAATAGGTTGAGACATTGGATATTCCAGGATAATCTGTTTTAAGATCCTTAACCTTAATTACATCTGAAAAGTTTCCTTTGCCATGTAAAGTCATATGTTCATGGTTTCCAGGAATTGAGATATGGATACCTCTGAAGAACATTCTGCCTACCACAATAAGAAAATAAGCTTTACTTATAGTTGATATACAGACTGCTACAGTAGAACAGACAATCAGAGTCCTATGTAGTACTGGACGTGTCCTGAGGGAAGGTGGGAATCCCATGACAAGGAGAAGTTCACTGTGACATTCTCACTTGTTTGTTTGCTGTAGCACATTATGACAGATTAAAATTTTTTCTTTCACAGAGGCTGTGATTCAGAAATGAGAACCCCAATTCTCTTTGTCCATTTGGGCAAATATATTTTATATAGCTTTTTTAGTTATCACACCACAGGTATTAAAAACTGAACCTAGAACCAGACTTTTGATTCACTGTGTCACCAAACAATGTACCAAGATTTAAAAAAAAAAAAAAGAGTCCACTCAATCCAATTGCTCTCATTAAAAATATTATTGTCAATAATATATCTTAGAACAAAAAAGACTTTGTATTATTAATAGATAAAAAATTGTTGTTCTTAAATATTTATTTCATCTATACCAAATCTTAACATTTTATTTAGGGGGTTATTTTTAAATATAAGTATGCATACATAATTATAATAAATAAGTATACATACGTTAGGTATACATTCTCAAAAAATTTTTACCAATAAAATCGCTCTAACAGAGTTTGGAAGATAAAACCTTAGGTCACAAGACAGAGACCTGTCAGGTAAACGCAAACTTTCTGGAATTATTCAAAGCTTCTTTAAACTTCCAAAATGTGCTACTTTTCAGAATATTTGAGATTTGAGTTGTGATTAATTTTTCAAGAAATTTGGAGACTTTATTTTCCCAATAACCCCTACCCCGGCCTCTTGTTTTGGCCCAAGTGTATTTAAAGAAGAAAATGGGAGTTTTCTTCCAGGTACTATTTCCCAAGGTGCAAACTGAGCAATGGGATCTGGGCCTCCTTGTTTCTCATGTTCAGAGTCCGGCAGGAGGTGAGAGCCTCTGAATGGCCGTGCCGGGGGGCTTCCTGTGCAAGACTTTACACATTTGCAGTCCCATCAATCCAACACCTATGGGACAGGAAGCCAACGAGGTTTGTGGAGCCAGATAGCCAAATAAAAAAAGGATCACTTTTACTTTCCTGAAGTTAATTAATGCTGAACGGAGCAGGCCAAGTACAAAACCGATGAGGCTTTCTCTAAGAGAAGACTCCACATTTTACCCATAAAGTCAAATAAACCTGACCCTGGGACCCCCACAAATGCAGGGCAGGCCTAGCTGGGAGGTACAGAGGAACTAACACTTTTCCCTTCACACTCCTTCTGGTGTTTCCCTTCTGGGTCTTATTTTTATTCATTTTTCCAGTTTATAAAACACGCTCACCGATGGGCCCTTGGGGCACATGTGGAAAAGCTTAAAAGACACAAGTACAAAAACAGACTGACTTAGAGTCAAGAACGAAAAACATAAGAATTCTCTTCCATCTCACCCCCACCCCTACTCCTACCCCAGTTACATTCTGGGCCTTCCCCTCCCATATTTCCTGAAAGGGCCATAAAGCTGGACTTTTTCAGAAGGAAAAGGAGGTGGCTGTCAGAATTATTCTCTAATATCTCCATCCAAGTCTTGCTCTGGAGCCGGGTGCTGTAGCCCAAGGCGGTTTGGCAAAGGGGTTGCTTGAACAAGGAGTTCAGGCCTCAGCAATGGGCAGTGGGGCCTCTTCATCTGGTTCCAGGCCCTGGACAGCCTCCAGGACATCCAGGTCATTTCCAAGATCTCCAAGATCCAGACCCTGTGCATACTGATCGGGAGCTCTGGTTTCCCACACCAGAAAGGGAAATAAAGACTGTATTCTTTGAGGGCTGCTTAAACAAGGTGCTTTAAAACGCACACTCATCCCTCCCATTTAAAAAGAGCACTGGTGAAATTATTTTAATCAGCTCTGTTAAACAGCTGATAGACAACTTGAAGGGTGGGGAAGAAAAGGTAAAAATGAAGCCAGACACCATTCTGACATGGAAAGGCCGTGCCATGCAATCATTCTCTTGTTCATTAAACATATATTTATTGAGCACCTACTATATAACATGGGCTAGAAATTCATCTGCAAATGGAACACGCTTGTCCCTGCTCCTATGGCTCTTATAGTTTAGTGGGGAAGCCAGACATTAAGCAAATAATCACACCAAATACCGAAGTAATTTCAGCTGGGCCTCATGCCATGGAGGAAAGGCTCTATGAATGTGCACCTTGGGGACGCTGACTTAGTCTGTGGGTCAAGGCAGGCCTCTCAGAGGACAGATGTTTAAGTAGAACTTGAAGGATGCATGGCAGTAGCCAGGTAGAGTGTGAGGGAAGAGCCTTGGAAGCCAGAACTGCAGAGAAAACTGAAGGGCCCACAACCCCCCAGACAGCAAGGGGCATGAGATGCATTTGGAGAGAAGCCCATCATGCAGCGCCTGGCAGGCCACACTCTCGGAATGCAGTTTTGTTCTAAATGTAGAGTGAAGTGACCTGATCTGATTTACATTTTTAAAAAGACCACTTCGGCCATGGAAACACCCACCACGCTCTTGTCCCAGGAGCTCTGAGAAACATTTTTGAAAACATTTGAAAACTACCAGCTTGGAGAATTATAAGCCTGGTCTTCAGTCCCTTCAGTGAGAGAGAGGGAGAAAGAAAGAGGAAGAGAGGGAGAGAGAAAGAAACAGGATTCTAGGGCAGCAGGAATGTGTCATCTAGCAGGAAGATAAAGCACACCTGCCAAAGTAGCAAATCCCAAACTGGGCAATCAGGAAAGAATTGAGAGTGGACTTCTGGCCAGGTATTCTCTTTCTGAGGGGCCCAGGAGGCATCAAGAGACCATTGCCCATTCATACTTTCCTCAACCGGCCAAATACTGCCTTCTGCTAGGCAATCCAGACTCAAAAAAAAAAAAAAAAAAAAAGATTAAAAGATTAAAAGAAAATAAGACGGTCCCACGGCCTCTAAATCAAATGATGAAGCATGACCACTGTCAGGACACTATTTTTTTTCCTCTGAGGCCTGTGAACACATTCTTCTTGAAGCAAAGAACAAGCAAAACCAAGCCATGTACAAAGCTTTGGGCACAGGCCTTTCCAAATGTCACTGGAGGCCAAGATCCTTGAGTCCTCCTCCTGCCAGAAGAATCTTCCAGGGCACCACACTCCAGTGCCTATTTGCTGTGGTAAGGAAAGGGAAGCAGGACCCCTGCATGAATCAGCTCCACACCAGGTCCCCCCAAAGTTAACATAACGCGTGCATTCTGCTCTGGCTTTCTTTACAAAGATAGAGCTGGGGGCAGGGGCATCCTCTGTGATTTATTAAACCTGCTTCCACCCTTCATCCAATGCATGAATAAATGAGAAAATGTACTCAGCTGAACAGAAAAGAAAAAAGAAAGGAATAAGAGACACCCCCCTGGCCAAAACATGAAAAAATAGGCAATTTCCCCAAAAAGCCATTGCATAGGTTAAAATCACCCCGGGGAATGTTTAACTTGCTCCTTGGTCATTTATTTGAGCTTTAGGCCACTCTTGGGCTGTGGTGCTTAATGGAAAGAGTATTTACCTTAGCAACGGCAGCAAACCTGGGATCCAGCAGGTATGCTGGGAGGACACAAAATACCTTCACGAAGGAGACCATCGACTAAGAAAATGTCAGGCTTCGCATTTGGGGATGCCATCAAGGGATCTTTTAAAAATATTTTTTTCTTAATGATGGCTGAGGGTGGAGTAGGAGAAAGAGAAGAAAAAGGCACATTCAAGTTTCTTTTCTATTTTTCACCACCAGCCCCATTTCCTTCTCCTCCTCCTCTCCTCCTCTGTTGAACAGTATGCAAGCAGGTAAGGCAGACTGGGTAAAAAGGAATCATTTGGAAAAGAAAGTTCGGAAAGCAATGCCTTTCTTCCTGCCACCGACATGCACATATGAAGCTCCATGTAAATCTTGCAGGTCATTTTTTCCATAAACCCAAACATAAAAGGTATCCCCATGTTTGCTTTTGCAGCTCTCTGTATCCAGTCCTCTGATCTCCAAGTGAAAATGACAACATTTCACTTGCCTGGATTTAATATTAGGCCTATAGCATGCATATGCACACGCATGCACTTGCGTGCACATGCACGCACACCCACACATACACACGAACACACACACCAAGCAACCCTCTTGTTTTCAGGAGCAGGATAAGGAATCTACTATTTAGATATAGTCAATTGGATCAGATAACGCAGCTGGCCTAGAGTGCTAGGGGGAAAGGGGAAAGAGGAAACAGTGGGGGTGTATAAAGAAATACTGAGTGGGGAGGGAAAGGTGTGAAAACGCAGAGGGCAGCTACCATCCGGGCATCTTTGGCAAGCTATGCGAAGCAGGATCAAGCTAGGACCTCACTCTCCCCTGACACACATCCCAGGGACATCACCATTTCAACTGTGATGTTAAGCCTCATAACCCAGTCTTTAGTGCTGACAATGTCATGGATACCTGTGCACTTAGAAATGGATTAGCAAATACAGTCTTAGTTATATCGTATTTGTTAGGGTATAGCCTAAGATTCAGTAACAGATAGACCCAAAATGCAGTGCCTTAACATCACAGAAGTTTATTTCTTGCTTATATAAGATCTTGGGAGGATGCTCTGGTCAGCGAGCAGCTCTCTCTCACACAGTTTTTTCAGGGCAAGGGCTCCTTCTGTTGTGTGGCTCTTCCATGCTCTAATGGATTGGTGGAAGAGGAAATGGACATGGAACAGTCTTGCCCTGGAAGGGCCACATACCATGTCCACTGTGAGATATTGTAAGTCACTTACCTCCCTTTGACTGGGTTGGCTGGTTAGTGCATGAACACTGAGTGTCTCAACTGCCCGCTCACCCAGTCTTGACTAACTGTGAATGTCTTCATTGATTCCAATGTCAGAACAGGGTGAAGTCCAAGCGTATCACTGCCTGCAGAGTCCTATTCCACCTGGACCTAACCTACTTTATTAGTTTCCTCTCAGGCCTCCTTCTTCTCTACCATCATTGAGGCCACACATCAGTCACATCCAGCTCCTTCTGCTCCCCATATCCACTATGCTCTGGAATGCCTTTGCACCCTGCATACTGTTCCTTCTGCATGCAGTACCCTTTCCTCTCTGCGTGCTGGTGAACTTTCATGCTCCATTCAAGGTGCAGCTCAAACATCCTCTTTTCCTGCCTTCCTGGTCCCATAATCCTTTGAGCATGCATCCATTAAAATATATTGCCCCATGTCAGGTGTATGTCTCCAATTAGACCATCGTTTCTCAACCAGAGGTGATTTTGCCCCCAGGGGACATTTGACAACATCTGGAGACATTGTTTGATTGTCACAACCAAAGGTGAGGCATGGAAAGGGGGAGCCACTGGCATCTAGTTGGTGGAGACCAAGAATATTGCTAAATATCCTACAATGCACAAGCCAGCCCCTGACAAAAACGAATTATCCAGCCGAAAAAGTGAACAGTGCAGAAATTGAGAAATCCTGAATTAGACTGAGTTCCACAGGGCGAGAACGTTCCATAACTTTAGAATTACCTTCACAATGTCACAATGCTACACAGTGCCCACAGTAGGCTCACTGTGAGTGTTAGATGCAAGTTAAGGCAGATGGATCAACACACCAGGGCAGACGGTGTAGACTGAAGGACAATGAAGCTAAGGTCATCTTCTTCATTGCCTTGGCATGTAAAGATGCGGAATCTCCAAACCTGGAGCTCCTGTGGCCAGAACAACTGGTTAAGCTGCGGGAGCTGCCAAAGAGAGATCCCAGGAAGACAAGGACTCTGTTCCCAGAGCTTACCTCTAAATGAGACATTTAGCTACATACATTAGATACTATTTAGATACATAATTCAAACTGATGATTTCTTTTTTCTTTTTTCTGTTTTTTGCAACCCATATTCTGCTAATTGATTTATATAAATTATGTTTATGATGTAAATATATCATTTGCGTTCTGAACTTATTTGTTTTGTTTTATGCATCTTCACTCCCTTTAGTCCCTGGGAACCATGGAGGACAAAGGGTTACATAAACTGGTTAAAAAGCATGTGTTCAGCAATAACATTTTTTAAAATCAGACTTATCTGATTATGGTTTACCTGCTGCTACTAGAGCGAGAACCGAGCAGATGATTATTAGACTCAACCTGCTGTCACTCCCATGGTGTCCCCTCTCCCAGGCCCTGCAGAACTTCCAGTTGAAAAGCAGTGACTGCAGTGCCTATCTATAGCTCAGGACTAATCCCCTCACTCTCCCCTCCTTGTCCCATATGACCCCAGCTGTCCCTCTTCTGCTGCCAAATGGGCTGACAACCCTAGCTGAGCACAGGCCTCAGAAGGCAACCCCTGCCCACTGGGTTCCATGACGATAGCCCTGGAACTCTACACACAGCAAGCTCAGAGACCTGCAAAGCTCTCCCTGAGTGTACCCAAAATGCCACTGTCCCAGGGACATCTTTGTACTTTTGACAAGCTTGTTCAGCAGAGTTCAGCTCAGGCCAATTCCAGAAGTTTTTATTGAACAAAAACTCTGTGCCAAGCACTGTGCTAGAAGCGGGAGATTAAAAGGGAAATAACAAACAGAACTATGGGTGGGGGGAGTACAGACATGCTGACAAATAATTGCAGGACTGTGTGTAAGTACAGCAAGAGCAGTAAGTATGAAGGGCTGAGTGAACAGAGAGGCCTGAGATGCAGAATTTAGCCATGGCCAGACCCCATCAGAGGAGAAGGGGAGAGGAGAGAAGATGCTGACCTACAGACTTCACTAAGCCACCAGGCTTAGGTGCCTGACAACCTTGATTACAGACCTGCACCCGGCCCTCCCCCTTGGACTTCAGGGAGAGCTGAGCTTCCCTCATACAAACCCCATGATTCCCTTTTACAGGAATGGTTGGGGGCAGATGGCTAAGTCAAGACTATCAGGAATTGAGCCCGCTGGGGCCTGGGGGTCTCATGCAGACTAAACATTTAAAACCCTAAACTCCCACAGATGTCAGTCTGGCTGGACGGCACAGTCGGACACCTCTGAAAGGCTGTCCAGTCCCTATCTGAGAATAAACAGGACCACGAACTGTTGAATTTTGGGGTGTGTGTGTGTGTGTGTGTGTGTGTGTGCGCGCGCGCGCATGTGTATGTGTTTTATTCTTTAAGGAAGGAGAGAAAGAAAATGGCATTTCCTTAACCCTGAGGTCAGAAGCTCAGCCCACACACACACCAATTCCCTCAGCCCCAGAAGTGACTGCAAAAGACTGACTTTCCCATGACTCTGTCCCTCCTCACCCACACCCATCCTGGTGCTATCAAGGCCTCTGATCCTTCCCTTTCATGAAGATGGCCCCTCACATCTTTGACTTCCAGAGTCTCTTCCCTCCAGGAGTTATTATCTCAGTGTTTCAGATTTGTTCAGAACCACAGAGTCTGAGGTATAGGCTGCTGTGGCCAGTGCTGACTGTGCCTGGGCCTTGGCCTGTCTTACCAACCTCACAGTGAGTGGGACAGCCCTAGCTAAGTGGCTGCCTCAAGGTTTCCACCTGAGGCGGAAGCAGTAGCCCCTTCAGTCCCTGCTGTGGCCCCTGTTGTACAGCTGTTGTTTCAGAGGAGCCCAGCCTCGGCTTTTTCATGGACTTTTCCTTGTGACCACCTTAGTCCCAAATGAATTTCAAAGTTTTACTGCATTAGATATCTTTTATATACCCACCTTTCTCTCAGATTAAGAGGTAGAGAGCTGATAAATACAAACCTGCAGGACCCAGGATCCAAAAACTCCAACCTCATCTCTGTAAATGTCTCTCTGTCCACCCTACAGCCTCTTTCTCTTACTGCCAAGGCAGCCACAGCTACCTCGGCCCCCGCCCAGCACCCTCTCTTTCTCCACCTCTCCTTTTCCCAGAGGAGATGCTAAATTCTGACCACTCGAGAAGTCTGGGGGAGTCTCCATGATCTCTCCTTCCATCGTACTACGAGGCACCCTCAGTGAGGGGTGAGTCCATTTTCAAACTTCCTGTAATTCAGAGGGGACCAGTGTACACATCTTTAATTTAATTACTATTTATTATTTATCATCCCTTCATGAGCTCGGGAGCTTTGAGCCTTTAAAGAATTTGACATGTGTACTACTAAGATCTGCAACCCAGAGGATAACAGATTAATCACTGGCCTTCTCTCTCTCTCTCTCTTTTTTTTTTTTAATTTTTAAAAACTGTCTTTACCATTCCTGCTTCTCCCTAATATGCATTTACCCTGAATTAACCTTACAGAAAAAAAAAATCCCTCCCCAGGGGGCAAGAGGAGGGCAGGTATATTAACAGTCAACTCAGAGGCGACTTTTAACCCCCTAGCCCTTTCATCAGAAGACTAACCATATATTAAGCAAAAGGGCCAGGCTGAGGGCAGCTGCAGCCGCCTTTGGCCCTTCATCCTTATCACAGATCAGATGCCTCTTCTCCCAAGCTGGCTTCAGTCCAGAAACTCAGCTGAGCTAACGCAGATAGTTTCCCACATCCAGACTGATTCCAGAATCCAAGATTCTCGCGGACTTCAATATCGGGGCCATCACCAAGACTGTAGGCAGGAAAGCCAGCAAAAACACTTGCTCTGCTATGGAGAAGCTGTGGAGCAGACGGACAAACGTTTATGGAGCAGCAATCTCTGATGAAGAGTCTGGTATTTGGGATTAGACAGGCCTGGATTGAAATCCTGGCTTCACCCGGACTAGCTGTATGATTTTGATTGAGTTACTTAACCTCTCCAAAGGTCAGTTTGTCCATGTGTAAACTATTTATCTCACCAGTTATCATAACAGGGACAGATAATGGCATTAGTAAAGTGCTTGGCACATCAATGGTCAATTTTCTTCTGTTTCTTGCAGGGAGAAAACTCCAAAAAAAGGAGGGGAGAGTGAAAAAGAAAATAATACTTCACTTGTTTCACCATTGAGTCCAGAACCAGTATTAACTCCCCCAAGATATAAATACTAATTCATTAGTAAAATAAGCTAAATAACTGGGAAGCTGCACTTTCATAGGAGGCTTATGTGACAGCCTATTTTGATCCACATTCTGTGACAGGAGTCAGCAGATTTTTCCTGTGAAGGGCCAGGTAGTAAATATTTCTGGCTTTGAGGGCCAGTCTCTGTCACAACTGTTCACCTCCACTGCTGAAAGTAGCCATAGACTTAGACAGAGATCCATAAAATAAGCCTTGCTCTGTTCCAGTAAAGTGGCATTTATAACAGCAGGAGGAGGTACTCAGGGCTGTAGCTTTCTGACCCCTTTTCTATGTCAATAAGTCCTGCATTTTGTGACATTTTGGGAGCATCACAGGGCCACTTCTGAATGTCTTGCCATATTCCATACTGGAGTCTCAAGGAGAATTGAAGTCTTGGGCATGTTCTCAAGTTTGTCAGACCCTCCAAACTGTCACTGGGTTGAGTGAGTCAAACTTTGTTAACATTTTTGGTCACTATCACTAATACTTATATAAATATGCCAGGTCCCAACTCTGGGATGTCTGGCCACGTGAAGCTGGCTTTAGCCTCTCTGAGGAAGAATCAAAGGTTAGAGGGCAAAGCACTCCAGTCCCTTCCAAGCCACCAGCTCATTGAATATCAATACAAAGCCAAGAGACAGAGCAGCTACCATCACTCCATTCTATAGATCTAAAAACTGAGGTAGCAAGGGTGAGATTTACCTGCCCAAGATCTTATGGCTAATTATTGACAGAGCCAGAAACTGAATCACTTTTTATCTCCCTACCATACCCAGTTTTTCCTGTCTTTTTCTTGATTTTAGGGCTTCCAAAAGTGCCAATGAGCAGGTATCTTCCACAATGAAAGGGGCTGAATTTTTTGAAGTACGAGTAATGAACTAAGAAGTTCCTGTAGACAGGAATTACTGGCTTGTTGTATGTGATTCTCCATGTCTCCAGCATATTTCAAAGTTTGTATCTCATTTCGAGGAGCAGCCTCTGCCGCCGGGAAGCAGAGTTTGGGAGATTGAGGGATGCAATGTAGGGAAGAGGAAAAAGGCTGGGGCTTTCCTGCATGGTACCACTGTGCAGTACCCCCAAATTGTTCCTGGCATATTGTTTTTTCATCTAAGCAGATCATTAAACAGGTAGAGCCTGACCTATTTAAGAACAGCTCTCAAAATGGCAGCTGGTCTAAAGAGAGCACTGAGCCTTCACGCCCGTCCTGGAGGTACTGCTTGGTGTCTGCGTGGATTCTTCCCACCACAATGCACCAAGGAGAAAATTCTTCAGTCCCCCAAAATAAAAGAAATTGTGATTTGGTCAGGAGTAGTAGTTGATCGAGGAATTCAAGCCTCATTCCTGAGCATGCCTTTCCTTCTGCCAAATACCCATGTTAAAACTCTGCTTGCCCCGTGGATTTATGTATAAACAACCTCTAACTTTTTGAAATGAGGGCTAGATATAAATCTTAAGAAATTAATCATGAGTAACATATATTGAGAGCCAACTCCATGCCAGGCACTTTGCATGCAATAGCACATTCAATGCTCATGATGACTTCACAGTCATTTTTATCCTCATTTTTTAGAAGAGGAAGGGTCTCAGAGCAGGTACAGCTTCAAATGACACTTGAGATTTGAACCCAGGTCTGTGTGCCTCCAAAGTCCTTCTGCCCTTGCTGAACTGTGCTTGTTAATGGAGCAGTGTCTCTTTATAAAGCTCAAATAGAGTTTGCCTGGGAAATTGCTATTCACCAATGGCTCATTCTCTCACCCCTGGTCTTCAAAACTGAATGTCTAAAAGGTGAAAGACGAAAGAAAGTAGATATTCACCCATCTTGTTCCTTTTATACAGGATCCTTGGGGAGATCCAGAGATGCTGGACACAAAAGTGAGTCACTGCACCATCCCATCCAAGGTCTCCTCCAGTGCAACAGTGCTTATATGGGAACCATGGTGATAGAAACAAATGAAGATGCAGATCAAAGCCCAAAATAAACTCTGGTCCACAGGGTGAAAGGGAGGCCATCAGCCTACATCACCACAGGGCAGCAGACAGCCTCAGAACCCAGAGCCATAATCACTTTCTGAAGCCATTTTGAATGCATTTGTCTACAGAGTTTCATTTATCTTGTTTGAGGTTTCAGGAGATGACCCAATTCTGGGCTGCAGACCCAAGGCTCACCTTCAAGGACACAAGCAAGAAATATAATACCACTCCCTTCCCCCCACCTCCAGTCATATCCCAGAGCTTCAGACAACCCACAGGAGCCCAGGGGGATACAGACAGACCTGACCAAGGAGAGTAGGGAGCACATGACCCTCCAGGGTTTCTCATGCCACCACATTAAAAAAAAAGAAGAAGGAGGAGGAGGAGGAGAAAGAAGAAAGAAGAAGAAAGAAGAAGAAAGAAAGAAAAGAAAGAAAGAGAAAGAGAAAGAGAGAAAGAGAGAGAGAGAGAGAGAGAGAGAGAGAGAGAGAGAGAGAGAAGGAGGAGGAGGAGGAGGAGGAGGAGGAGGAGGAGGAGGAGGAGGAGGAGGAGGAGGAGGAGGAGGAGGAGGAGGAGGAGGAGGAGGAGGAGGAGGAGGAGGAGAAGGAGAAGGAGAAGGAGAAGGAGAAGGAGAAGGAGAAGGAGAAGGAGAAGGAGAAGGAGAAGGAGAAGGAGAAGGAGAAGGAGAAGGAGAAGGAGAAGGAGAAGGAGAAGGAGAAGGAGAAGGAGAAGGAGAAGGAGAAGAAGAAGAAGAAGAAGAAGAAGAAGAAGAAGAAGAAGAAGAAGAAGAAGAAGAAGAAGAAGAAGAAGAAGAAGAAGAAGAAGAAGAAGAAGAAGAAGAAGAAGAAGAAGAACAAAAGACGACGACGACGACGACGACGACGACGACGAAGACGACGACGACGGCGGCGGCGGCGACGTGATAGGTCAAATTTCATTCATTTCTTCTGGTTTATAGAAAACAAGTCTGAGAGTTTGGGCAGGAGAGCAACACAGAGAAAGAAAGTTCCCTTAGGTACAGAAACCCAGACAGCCTGTGTGTGTGTGTGGGGGGGGGGGGGGTGACGCACTGTTTGACAAAGGTGTCATGTGATGTTAAACACGGTCTCAGACCTGTGAACACTGACCTTCGCCCCCTTTCAGTCCCACTCCTTCCTCCCCTGTGCGCCCCTCATTTTAAATCTGAAATGTAGATCTGGCTTGAATACAAAATACCTTCTACCAACGAGAACCGCACGTCTGCACCCGCGACTGCATTGAAACGACACAATGCCAGGGTCAGAGTAACACGGAATACTAGGACCACTAGACATAACACAGACTCTTTATTCCTAAACACCATCCTCGCAGTTGTCAGTCCCCAGCCCCCATCCTCAGCCAAAGGCTCAAAAGTAAGAATTTTCACTTTATCTCCTCAGGCTTATTTTGCCTTCGCTTTCGTTATTCATTCAGTGTCTTGACGTTTTCTTTTTGTTCTTATAAAAAATATATATATATATATGTAAATATATATATTTATATTTTTTATATATATATAAAATTTTATATATATATATATATATATACACTATCTAGAGCTTCAGCCAGCCCTTTTAAAACAGCCCTAGTGCAGGGGAAGGCACCTTTAGAAAATGTGTGGAAATCCGTTTGCAACTTTCTAGAATGTAATTCTAAACCACAAGGAAGAATATCCTTCCGCCCCGTGCAGCTGAAAAATTTAACAAACCACAACTGCCTTTCCCTCTCAGAGGCAAGGCACCTCTTCAGCTGAAAAACTAGATTCTGAAGAGAAAGACTTAGGAAGATTCATCACAAAGAGGGTGTCTTCTCCTCCAAACACTCACCTTGAATTCTGAGTGTCCAGTTGTGTGTATGCATGAGTACGCTGTTGTGCAAGTATGTAATGGGAATGTATGTATGTGCATATGTGTGTACATGTGTGTACAAATGGGTGTGAGTGTGACTGTGTGTGTAAGAGTATGTATATGTATATATGTGTTTGTGTGTGTCCATATATGTGAGTTTGTGTGAACATGTGTAAATGCATGTCTGTGCAAGTGAGTATACATGTATGTGTGAGTAGTGTCTGTGCATGGCTATGTATCAGTGTATGTGTATTAGTGTGCATGCATGTGTGCACGTATGTGTGTGTGTGTGAGTGTGTCTGGGTTTTTAATGGAGAAGCACAGTATCTGATTAATCAGCTTCCCTAGGGTTCTACTGGTTCCATACCTTGCACCCTACCCTTGCTCCTTAAGTCAGGGCAAGGTTGAATTTAAAGTAACCTTGGAGATGTGCCATGAGCCAAGGGCCAGAAAAACACAAAGTGAGCACTCTAGGGGGCCAATTCTGTTGCTGAAACACCCTGACATTTGTGGACTTGACCTTGAGTCCTTGGAAAAGCCTACTACCAGACGGAAAGCCTGTCACAAACTAGGACCACAGCCTAGAATGAAGCAGGGGAGAGGACGGGACTCCCAGCACTGCTGTTTGTTTGCCCAACTTTTTAGTTGTCTATCTCCCCCCAAACTCACTTGACCTCCTGCAGGGAAGATCACCCTGAGTCAGGGGGAAGATACCCAGGCCTAGGGCCACCTGCATGGTGGGGAGAGACTGCTGCTGCATCCTGATGCCTCCAGGCTGGTTCACCCTTCCTCCCTCTACCTCTACCCAAGCATTTCCTCTGTCCCTCCTAGTCCACAGCACTCTATCCAAGTAACAAAGGACTCTGGAATTAAATTTTTCTTTTTTTCCCCATAAATGTATGCTCTTCACTACCCCCTTATATTTCTAATCTCCTAAACTCATTTAATTATGTCCAGAGTAATTAAACCTGCTATCAGGGGGCATCTGGAAGGAAAGTGAATACATTTTAATTTGACTTATACGATGAATATTCGATCCCACATACAGTGTGGGGGGAGGTGCTTGTACACACACATTCTTGCATAATAAGCTCCTGAGGATCGCGGGTTGCAGGAGGTTCTCAGGGTGGGAGCTGGGAGGATTCACCCAGACATGCTAGGAGACTGTGAGTACTGGGCAGATAAGGCCTCCAGGTGAACAGGGATTAGTGGGGAGTATTAAAACTGGGCAGGGTGGGGTTTCCAGAATCTCAAATACCCTTGGACAAAACAAAGTCCCCAAAATTTAAACCAGACAAAAATCTTCCTCACTAAGAGTTGAATATTTATATTTTCTTTTAAAAGCAGAATGGGATGGGATAAAAAAAAAAAAAATGTGTGGCTTATACTAAGTCTCCCTCCCAACTGAATTTTTAATAGGCTCTTTTCCTAAACTAGCCTGGCAGGGAAATGTGGGCACAAGCAAAGGTCCCCATGTTCCCCTTCTGAGAAGGGGTGAGGAGTAGGGTAGCTGCCCAACATAGGTACACAACATGTCTCTGTCTATCCACCTGCCAGGCCATGCCCGCACTATTTGTAGACCAAGAGGATAAGTTCTCATGATTTAGAAAAAAATCCTGAGGCTGGAGTCCCTGGGTCCTGCTCCTTAATAGGCTGTGTGACATTGAATAAGTCCTTTCCCTACCGGCACCCTGTGACCAGCGAGCCTCAGTTTTGTCATCTGGGTGTAGTTGAATGAGAAGCTTACCAAAGCCCCTCTAGTCAGGAAACTCCTCGATTCCATACCTTCTTGTTTCAGACCTACCCAGGGAAGTGTGCCTGCTGGTTAGAAGGGGTCATGGGCCAGGATTTGTTGGCAGCAGAGTTCTTCGGCAAGGGACATTAATCCACATGGGGACAGTTAGCATAACTGAAACTTAATCAAATAAATGGCTAAAACTTAATTGTTAAGTGGGAGCCTGTCTATGCCATCTGACAGATGGCACACTCCCTAATCCTTTGGCTTATTGCAAGGCTGGACACTACCGAGGGACAGGGTTGGACTGAAGCAGTTCCTGCTCACCTCCCAACAAGCCCCCAATCACTCCCACTCAGGCACTGGTGAGGCCGCTTGTCACAAGAAGGCCCCATCATGCTGAGACAAAATATGTAACTATTTGAGGGTCCCTGGTGGGAAAGACTCAGGGTAAGAGAACACACCTCCCTGGAAACAGATGTCCTGATCCTATAACACGAATCGCAGTATCACATCCCCAAAACACAAGCCCTCCCATAAATCATTCAGGGGAGCCTGTTTCGTTTTCCTGTTCTGATGAAAGTGACCCGTGTGTGGGGCTCAAGGCCAGAAGTGCTGCCACACTCGAGCAACTCCACACTTCCCCACCACTTACTGTAAAGGTGCTGACCAAAACCACCGTGGCTGGAACCGCTTCCCCACTGCCCTTTAGAAGCTGGCATTCCCCGGACTCAGTCCACAGCCCTTCCCCTCCTCCCATGCCAACCCCACCAAGCCCTCCAAGCTCAGCCACACAGGTCTCCTTTCTCCCCACTTTCCCAGGAATATCCACATGTAGTCAACAGCTCGGTTTCACCTTTAAATTTCTACAAACAAGAGTTCCGGTTGCTCCACATCTTTGTCAAGGCTTGTTCTTTTTCTCTCTTGATACTTTTATTTGAGTTGTTTATGTAGTGCTATTTTCTTACGGTTTTAATTTGCATTTCCCTAGTGACTAATGATGCTAAGCATCTTTCCATGTGTTTGTTAGCCTTTTGTTTATCACCTTTGGTGAAATGCCTGTTGTTCAAATCATTGCCCGTTCTTAGTGAGTTGCTCTTTTTTCTTATTATTAAATTGTAACAGTTCTTTATTTATTCTAGATTCAAGTTCTTTATCAAATATATTCTTACAAGTATTTTCTCTTAGTCTGTCATCTTTTTATTTTCTTAACAGTGTCTTTTGAAGAGCTGAAGTTTTTTTATCTTAATAGTACTCAATTTATCAACATGTTATTTTATAGTTTGGGGTATGTGCACGTATTTGTGTGTGTCCTCATTTAAATATATTTATTTAACCCAAAGCATATAGATTTTTCTCCTATGTTTTGTTGTAGTTTTAGCTCCTATATTAGGCCTACAATCCATTTAATTTTGTGTATGATGCAAGATGGAGATTGAAGTTGGGTTTTTTAAGTTTGAGTATTTTTTTTTTTTGCATATGGATTCTAATTACTCCAGTTCATTTGATGAAAAGATTATCTTTTCCCTCATTAAACTGCTTTTGCATCTTTGTAAAATTTAGCTGATCAGATATGTGTGAATCTATTTCTGGACTCTATTCTGTTCTATTGACCCACAGTCTATCTGTACAAAAACACTACAATGCCTTGGTTATTTTAACTTTACACTAAGTCTTGAAATCAGATAGTATAAGTCCTCCAACTTTGTTTTTCTCTTTCAAAATTGTTTTGAGTATTCTAGGTATTTGCATTCTTACATAAATTTTAGAACCAGTTTGTCAATTTCAACAACAACAAAAAGCCTGCTGGGATTTGATTGACCATGCATTGAATCTATTGGTCAGTTTCTCTCCCCATTATGTTTTAAGCTCCTGGAGGACAAGGAACCTATCTTACCTTTCTCCCATGGTTCCTGAGTAATAGTCGAATGTCTGCCTCTCTGTAGAAATGTGACTATGACTGGGGCCACGGAAGGCTGAGGGTAGAACAAGAGAGGGTGGTGCTAAAGGGACACAGGAAAAGAATGGTATGGAATCGAGTGCAGACATGAGGACAACGAATGGGATTTCTTGGGTGGTATCACATATCCTGGGAGTGGCACAGGAAAAGGCCAATTTCTTTTATAGCCAAAGTCACTATGTTTCACAATCAAGGAAAGTTCCAAGATGCTCAGAACTTATAAATTCTAGAGGGAGAAGCTGGGGTTCTTGCACGCTGGGATCTGGTGATAAATCACCAAGAAATGCAATGGAAGTTGATTTTATTTCTGTCTGACTTCATCTCCCTCCTAGAAAGAGTTGGAAAGGTCTTAGAGATCATCTAGTCCATGTTTTATAAGTGACCAAAAGAAGAACTGGAGAGATTGAGGTCACATACTTAGTGAGTTAGTAGCCTAATTAAGACTAAAAAAATATATGGGCCTTCTGTCCTCAAGTTCAATGATCTTCGAACTATAGCTGAGACTCTTTTTTTGTCACTGTGTGTCCTCTTCAGTCTTTCAACTAACAGAGCCATTTGCTTCCAGAACTGGAGCACTAAAGAAGTTAATCAGATGGCTGTTTCCGAGATTCAGAGGTCGTTCTACAGGTTTCTCCAGATGCTTCCGTCCTTTCTGTCCACCCATCAGCAAAAGTCATTTTTAAGAAATCTTAGTGGCTTCTCCTCAAAGACCCCACTACAACCAAGCTTCCTTTCTCAGTGATTCACTTTAAGCCAGCTTTGGTTTTCCCAGGTACTTTGGTGAAATGAGAAGTGTCCTAAACCAGGAGTCATGGGGCCTGGTCTCTGGACCACCTGCCCCAAATTCACCACCAGACAAATCAGTGGACTTCTCCAAGCCATGATTTTTCTCCTCTGTCAAATGAAGATGATCACACTTGCCCTATCTGCTCGAAGGCTTTGTGAGGATACAGTGAAAACAGAGCTGAAGTGCCCTCAGATGCTATAAGGTGGCATACAGAGAAAGGTATAGGAATGGAAATGACATACTCAATAACTGTGCTTTTTCTGAAAACTCATTGCCAGAAGCAGGAATTACAAAGGAGATTTAAGGGAGTGCCCTGCATGCACACTCTCTTCCAGAGATTGAACTTCCGCACTGCTTGTAGGAAAACCTGATTCAGTTCTCTCATTCCCAGTATTTGTGGAGGTTTCATTGGTGTGGATAAGTGAACATCTCAACTGTCTACCAGTCTTTCATCTTCCTCTCTCCTTCAAAAATAGAACCTTCCCAGAGATATTTAAGCCCATCTGTGCTCTGGTCTTAGAAACCCCTCTTACTCCCAGGTAATGGTGTTGCTCAGGTCTTGAACTTGCAGTACCCCTCTTCCACCTCCCTAGTCCAGTGTCCTGGCCCATCTCTTGAGTGGTCTCCAACTGTACCTCTGATTTGTTTCCTCAACAGCTAGCTGCCACAGACAGCTCAAGGCTAAATTCCCCCCGTAAGCCTGCCGTGCCTGAAGCTAAGGTTGTTCATTTCATAAGGTTGTTCAAAAGTGAACACACTTTGGAACTCATCCAAGTATAGTTAACTTAGAAAAAGCCATAAGAGACATCAGTGGTCACTGGCTTGATATTGAACATTGACCATTCTTAAAAATCCCTGATAAAACTTCGTCTGGTTCCTAGATGCTCCTTTTACTTGTCTTTCTCTCCCCAAAAAGGAGATTTCCCCATATCTACTGAGATTGAATATTGCTCATGTAGAAAACCCTCTTCCTAGTGATACAGGATTCAACTCCCATTCATAGAAGGCCCAAAATTCAAGGTACCTGGAATTGACCGTAGGCCTTGCTTATCTCTCCTGCTTGGAGCAAATTAATTACTAATTGTAGGTAATATTGTTTTTTTCTAACCACAAATGGTGTTTAAATGATCAAAGTCACTAATGGGTAGCTGGATCTGCCTCCAGCCACCTCCCCCACCCATCTCCTAACCCCACCCCCCAAACTCCGAGGAGAGCTGAACTGCCCCCTCTCCTAGTGAGAGTATCACATTTCCATGCAAATTGACTGTCCAGAGTGAATGGGGTGGGGGTGGTACCCTGACTTTCTCCTTGGCTGAGTTGCTGGAATATTTGCATAATAAAATGTGTTAACAGCTTGGAATTAATCATTTCTGCTACTGTGGATAGCCTAAAGAACTGTTTTCTAGGCCCTCTTCTGTGAAAACTCTGGATGGCATTTGTAGGTAATGGAACCTTTTTATATTTCTAATTATCATTACATTTTTCTGTCTCCAACATATACCCCTATCCTAGATTATCATAAAATGTTGTAGATGTCTTAGGATATTTTCATTATATGAAAATGCACAAGCGCTCAACAAATCACACCATGCCTGCCTTCACCCATGAGGATTGGTCTAGAATAGAAGGAGCAGAGGTTTGCATGAGAGTGGACAGAGTGCTGGCTTTGGAATGCAAATTACCCTGGCTTGAGTCTTCCTTCAAGAATGATTTAGGGAAAGTGACACAAGCTTACTACTCCTTGGTTTCCTCTGCAGTAAAAAGGGGATGTGGTAGCCTGCCTTCTAAAATGACACCAACGTCAAGCCTTCTCGTACCCACACCCTTGTGCAATCCCCTCCCCTTGAGTGTGGGCTAGACCTAGTGGCTGGTCAAAAAGAAGATGGCAAAGGTGATAGGATGTTGATTGTAAGATTAGGTTAAAAAGACTGTGACTTCTCTCCCTCTCTCAACTGGCTCACTCTAATAAATGTGGCAGCCATGGTGTGAGCTGCCCTATGGGGGCCCACATAGCAAGGGATTTATGATGGCATCCAGCCAACAGCCAGTGAGGAACTGAGGCCCTTAGTCTAATGACCCACAAGGAACTGAATCCTGTCAACAACCACTGAGAGAATTTGCCTAGTTGAACCTCAAGAAGGTTACAGGTCCGGCCTACACCTCGACTGCAGACTTGTGACAGACCCTCAGCCCAGTTAAGCTGCACCTGGATTCCTGACCCACAGAAACTGTGAGATAATAAATATATAATGATGTAAGGGCTGAATTGAGTGTAATCTGTTTGTAGCGATAGATGACTAATACAAGAGATCAAACCATAAGTCACTTCACAGGTATGTTTTCTCCTAGGAGATAATAGGGTTTAAAATAGTGAAATGTCATACTGATGTATGTTATCATTTATTTTTAACCCAATAAATAAGTCACTTTCCTAAAAGCTTAGCTTGCATTTGATAGGTAGCTAGCCAGACATGAGCGACAGAGGAACAAAGGAGCAGGAGCCCAGTCTAGGGACCACCCAAAGAACACCCCAGTGGTAGTAGAATCTGGGTACACACATAGACACTAGGCAAAGTGCTATATAGCAGCCAAGTGTCAATCCAAATGACCTCACTTGCCAATCACCTAAGAAGCTTTTGGAACCACCCATCACAGCTCAAATATAATTCAGAGATTCTCACTTCTCATTATTGTTACAGTGCTCAGTTACAGCTCTTCACTGAAACCACATGCCTCCTTGGGACATGCGTTATCTTTCTAAAATACGCTTTTAATAAATATTTTCTAAATCTCACTGACCTGTGCTTCTTCTTCACTGTGTCAGTGAGGAAGAACCAAGAAAAAATGCTAACTACACTTCTGAGCTGTTATCCCCCCAACACCAAAGTTCGAATAGCCTCCAATGGTAACACTTGGTTTGACAAGCCAGAGGAGGTTCTGCTGCTCCCCCAATGTCCCCATCCATGTGTCTTCCAGGAGGTTTTATCCCTGTGGCAGTTTTTGCTTCAGGGCTTAGAGTTTGTTTTGTCTGGATTGCAGGCAGGGCCACCTTACAGAAGACAGTAGGTAGAGAAAGGTGGGAAGTAAATTGAGAGCATCAGGAAGGCTATCCCCACAAAACTATTCTTACATGAACTTTGTCATGGACAAACTCCTACCGCTAATTATTAGTGATAAGAGTCATAACGATAATAGCGACTAACATTTATTGAGCAACTATTATGTGCAAGAAACTTGGCAAACATTCTTTCAGACCCTCACCACAACCCTGAAAAAAAACTTATTTTTTCAATGCTAAGCAGTTAGAACACGTCAGAGCTGAGGTTAGAGCCAAGCTCTTCTGTTCGTATTTATTCCTAATCATTTATGCTCATGTGCCCAAATAAACCATTTTGAATAAAGTGAGAATTTGTTTTGTATCCTTTTTTCCACTTAAAACTTTACTGCAAGCATTTTCCTACATCATTAAAATTTTTTAAACACTATTTTTAAAGGCAGCATAGTATTCCATCATTAAGCACATTGACCCTACCCTTATTGTTCAGCATTTAGGCTATTTCCCTGTGTTCTGTTGTCATAAATTATGCTGTGAGAAAGCATTCTTGTACCTACATCTGTGATCACATTTCTGATTATTTCTCCAGGATAAAGCCTTAGAAGTGGGACCGCCAGGTCAAGTATGTAAACGTTTTCAAGGCTCCTGATGCGTGTTGCCAAATTGCTTTCCCGAAAGGTTGTACCAATTCATATTCCCAAGGAGATAAACACTTAACTTTGAAAGCACAGGGAGTTTTAAAATGAGAGATAAGCCGGCACCTTGTTTAAAGGAAGAACTCTTTAAGTTCCCTGCAAAGGCCCTCTGAGAACCCCTGCAAACCACTGGCTGAGGCAACATTGTTCCACCCTCCTGACTGGCTGGTTAAATTCCCAATGTCCCACATGTCATTTTATTCACAGTTATAGGAGGGGATTGGGTGGGGTAAGAGGGGAAATGGAAGCATTTGCATGATAATAAACCTGAAACTTAATAATCACGCTTTTACAAAACCTGTATATGGTCCTTTCTTGAGACAGCTTTTCCAGAATTGGATGACCTTCTCCAAGGGGATAAGGATATTTTTTTCTGCCAGATCTGAAGCTAGGGCATTGAAATTATTTCTATACACATACACAAAGAGGAGGGAGCCGAGGTGCAAATATTTAGTCACCCAAAGAGAGGAGAAAAGATACTATAGTGGCATTAATTATCTAGATAGTACTTCAAGCCAAAGGAAGATTCGGAAAGAATTTGTTTTATTGTTAAAATTCTCCACTCCAATTTGTTATCCATTGACATAGCTAAAGAATCATTGGCCTATTTTAACCTTTGAATATTTCCATTTTACTTTTATAAATTGAGAGAGAAAAAGGGAAAGAATAGTCACAAAGACAATGGAAGAAGGATGGCTATGGAAAGAAGACAGAAACAGAGGGGAAACGGCTGTTTCAATTCTCTGTAGTTACTGGATTCTCAAGCCATAGGCTAGGTCCTAAGAAATGAAAGTTTCTTAAGAAATGGCTTCACATACAGGCCAGGTAGAGCAGGAACTAGGTGGTTTGGTTTGAAGAGGCCAAGATGATTTCAGTATTCTGCCATTATTGGAAATGCCTTGCATTGGTCGGAATAGGCCAATAAGCAAACCCCCATTTCAGTGGCCTAATACATACCGAAAGAGTTATTTCTTGCTTGTATCACAGTTTGATACACGTTATGGGCGGGGAGGAGATGAAGGAGGGCCTACTCTACACTGTCATTTAGGGTCCCAAGAAAATGTAATTTAAACTAAGACAGTGCCATTCTCGTATATGTATATGTACATGTGTATGTGCATGTATGTGGATATGGATATGGATATGAATATGATGTATATGTATATAATTGTGTGATTCAAATAGGTTTTAGAAATCATGGAATGACTGGTTGGTGTCCTGTGCTCCCAGAACGTGTAAAGAAGGCCCTCACAAGCAAAGCTAGAAGTAGAAGTAGATAAAAGGGAAGGGACTTGAGGGAACCACTTGCATTGTTCCTCAACTCTAAATAGGTTTAGAAAAAAAGAAAAAAATGTATCCAAGCTCCAGAAAAAAGTAGTCATATCCCTATGAAGAACAGCTATTGGCAACAGGGAACAGGCTGTGCCAAAATAGGCTTTTTTAAACTCACAACCATCAGAACCCTCCCAGCAAGACTAAATCACTGAAATCAGGACATCTTGGTTCCTGGGCATGAAATGTTCATATTCATTTCATATGGCTCATGCTGTCTTGTGGTCACACATTCCTTACTTATCAACCTAGTCAGAGCATCAGTTTCAGAGGAGAGCTTACTCATTCCCAGGCTCAGGGTGAGGAGTGAGAGGGTGTGTCGGAACCTGCGAGGAGGCCTACCCACTGTCCCAAAGGACTCATCAGAATCATCTCTTCTGCCCTGGACAGGTGAATGCTAGACGAGAAAGCTGTGGCAAGTGAGAAGATGGTTTGGGGGACATTTGGTACAAGATTTATTAGACCAGGGCCAAGCTAGCCTCTGGGGTAAGAAGTATGTTAGTTGCACAGACCTGGAGACCACAGGCAGAAAACATTTCATTATTTAAATTTTAATAAATTTAAATTTTGTCTAAGAGAGACCTGGAGAGACTTCCAGGGAAATACAGTAATCACTAAGAGAAAATGACACTTTCTAGAAGGCATTTTTCCACATCTCTTAGTGATACCTTCCCTGGCCCTGATTGAACAGCACCTTCATGTTAACTTAGTGGACACTGTTCTTCTTAGGGTGACACCTCAACCCAGTTTGCTCAGGACTTTGTCAGTTTTAAAACTGAGGGAAACCCCTTTGTCTCAAACTATCATGGTTGGTCACTTTAGTCCTTCTACAAGATTTTTCTGAAAGTATCATCTGGGAGCTATTTTACCCAAAATGACAAGGGATTTTGTCTGAACCACTGACCTTCTCACCTAGGGGAACCAAGTGAAGGGCAAGTTAGGGCTCCTATCTGTGAACTCTGTCACAAAGCAGCATTATCTATCCTGTAAGAAGAGGAGACAGGATTTACAATTTTGGCCTCTAGTCATAGACTTGGGAGGGAGATTAAAGATTATCTAATGCAATTGTCCGAGTGGCAAGTAAGGAAACTGATAGGGAGAAACTTTAAGGAACTTGTTTAAGGCCACACAGCAGGACTGTCCAGAGCAAGGGCTTCTTTTCCAACCTGATGCTCTTTCCACCAGGCCATGCAAATCTGTCACTAGAACACCCAAGCAACCAAATTAATGGGCCCCAAGAGATACACCTGGTCATTCCTCCCGAATCCTATGAGAAATGCTCCCAGTAGTCATCACCAGTGGCAAAGGAGAGGGTGGCGACAGCAGCCTTCCTTTGGGGAGATTCGGTGTGATGGCTCAGAAGCCATGCCATACCATCGGGAGCCACCATGTCCTTCTGGGGCTCCTCCCCATCCTCCAACCCCTTCTGATCAATGTCAGGGTTCCTAACTCCTCCTCTGATCCTGCCTTCTCAGAGTGAACAGGCTGGTAAAGAAGGTGAAAGAGGGAAGGAAAGTGGTAGGCATGAGGTGCAGTAAGTCAGAGTCAACACAACAACCTCCCTGAAAATCTCTTTAAAAAAAAAAACTTATTGGCAACTTTTGAGAAGCTGAATGAATACCTTGGTCAAGTTGATTCCACAGAAACGTCACTTCTGTTTTCAAAAATCAAGTCAGCAGCCAAGCAACTACGTCCTCAACTGATGAAGCACCTTCTTTCAAACATCTTATTTTTAAAGAAACTTAAAAAGGTTTTGATCACACACAGAAAGGAGTCTGTGCAGCTGGTAACATATGCCTCTTGGGAACACAGGGCTTTTAAAATCATTACCCTGTGTAGATGTACCTGTAGAAAGATAATTCGGGTTGGGTATCATTTTAGGAACCGTGGAAATTGCCATCAAAGAGTAATTATTTTATATTCTCACTGCTCTCAGCTCTCTTTCTGGACTTAGAGACAGTCACTATTAGGGCAGATGGGGGTATGACAATGCAGATTACTTCTACCCTTTCCAGGATTGGGGATCGAAAGGTCAATTCAGGTGTGTACATTTGAAACCAAAGGCTGTGACATTGCAAAGTTAAACTATCTATCCCGGCTTCTGCACCCCACTCTCCCCCAGACACACCTTGTTCTGCGTCTCCTCTGTTCTCTGTCCCTGCGATCTTTTCTGTGCTCTGAAACTCAGCCTTCTGAGACATCTCACCAAGCCTCTCCAACCCATATCATTATTCCTTCTCTGAATTCATGTAGCTCTTAAAGTAGCACTGAACTACGAAAAAAGTATATTATATTGTGCTTAGTTTCATGACTGTTAGATTTGTCTCCCTTGGAGTACGTAGATTGCCGCCACATGAAGGCAGCATGTTTGATGAGAAACGCTCAGTTGATACTTTTTGAAAAAATGCGTAAATAACAGCATGGATTTTGGAGTCAGAAAGGCCTGACTTTACCTCTTCATAGCTAAATGGCCTTTATCAGGTCACTTAACTAGTTTAAGCCTCAGTTTCTTTATCTGGGAAATCACAGTGATATCCCACAGTTCAGAAGAATAAAGGAACTACACGTAACAGGTCATCAGGAACAGACTGTGCCCTTTACCTTCACCCCAGTGCCCCATGGGTTGGCATTCATTCATCAGTTGTCTAAACCAATTTGTATGTAGCCCAGAATCTTCATTTTTAAAACATTGTTCATCCTGGGACAGGTCTACTGTATTTAGATTAGGACAAAGTTTGGCCTATCGACTATGAAAATGTTTCCAGAAACCAAGTTCCATAGCAAAAAGACACACGAAGGTCACCATATTCATGTGTGCTGATGTGCTGTCTTATCTGAGAAGGGAAATTTCCCAAACTCATCACTATTTGGAAAATTTTTGAGCGGCCTGCTGTGGCTATAGTATTATTTATTGTTGTTTCTTTCAAAATACCTTGTATTGTGTCCTGCACACACTAAGACACAGTGGGCACACCATTTGAGTTTGTAAACTGAATTATAGCCATGCTTCAGAAGTGTTGGTGATTTCAATATGTAGTTGGCATGGGAAGGAAATGTTTTCCAAAGCCATTTAATTCTTTGTATTCTAAACTATATTTCAATAAAACAGAACTCCAAAAGATCACCCAAAGCTGCAACCAAAACAGCTCTGGGCCAAAAGGTGTTGAATCGTATTCTTTAAACCCTGCCTCATAAATACTCCCAGTCTAACAAACGCATTCACTGAAACAGCCCCTGAACTGGTCTACTAAACCTAATGTATATTAAATTTATAATTTCTAAACAAGATAAAAGACCTGATTGGATTTATTTACTAAAAAAGAAAGAAAAGGGAAGGGAAGGGAAGGAAGGGGAGAGGAGTGGAGGGGAGGGGAGGGAAGGGGAGGGGAGAGAAAGAGAGAGAGAAGAAAAGAAAAGGAAAGTAAAGAAAGGAAAAGGAAAGGAAAGAAAGGAAAAGAAAGGAAAAGAAAAGGAAAGAAAGAGAAGAAAGAAAGAAAGAAAGAAAGAAAGAAAGAAAGAAAGAAAGAAAGAAAGAAAGAAAGAAAGAAAGAAAGAGAAAGAAAGAAAGAAAGAAAGAAAGGAAGGAAGGAAGGAAGGAAGGAAGGAAGGAAGGAAGGAAGGAAGGAAGGAAGGAAGGAAGGAGAAAGAAAGAGAGAGAGAGAGAGAGAGAGAGAGAGAGAGAGAAAGAAAGAAAGAAAGAAAGAAAGAAAGAAAGAAAGAAAGAAAGAAAGAAAGAAAGAGAGAAAGAAAGAAAGAAAGAAAGAAAGAAAGCATTCCATTCCTGACCGAGTTGAGACCCTGAGCTGGCTTGTTAACTACTAGCACCTACTTGCCTGTCACTTAGGCCAAACCTCCTGTATAGCTTCCCTGGCATTTTTAAGGGTTGTCTTACTTCCCTGACTGACCTGAACCCCACTCCTCTCACCAGGAGTTGCTCATGGCAATGGCTCCTCAGTGATTCACTGATTCCCCCTGTGGCCACACCTGGTGACTTTCTACCTGGTCTCTACTGAGCAGCATTCTCCCAGGTTTCCCTCTCAGCTTCTCTTTTCCAGGGAGAGTCACATAGAATCTCAGAGTCAGAAATGACATTGGAATTCATCTACTCATTTTACAGATGAGAAAACTGAGGCCCAGAAAAGAAAATGACCTGAAAGAACAGGAACTAGGATCCAGGTGTCTCAGTTCTGCTCGCAGTGTCATGCCACCAGGCCTGTGGCCTGAAGCCGTCCTCAGCACCCCTTCCTCAGCCCACATTCCAGTCAGATCCCATGTGACATTCAGGGCATTTGCTTTCAGTGCCTCAGCTTGTCCTCCAAGGTGTCTGCTAGAGAGGCTCTCTGTGGCGCCATACTCCCTTCCCAAAGCCCTGCAACTCCAGTCTATCATAGCTGACATCCCAGCATCTTGTCTTCTCAAGGTCAGACTCCTGGTTGGCTGGCTGGCTTTTTCTTTCTTTCTTTCTCTTTCTTTCTTTCTTTCTTTCTTTCTTTCTTTCTTTCTTTCTTTCTTTCTTTCTTTCTTTTTTCTGTCTGTCTTTCTTTTTCTTTCTTTCTGTCTGTCTTTCTTTCTGTCTTTTTTTCTGTCTTTTTTTCTGTCTTTCTTTCTGTCTTTCTTTCTGTCTTTCTGTCTTTCTCTCTGACAAGCTAATCCATCTGAGTAAAGGAGACTAACAGCTCCTTTCAAATATTAAATCAAGAGCTTGCTGAAGAAAGTGGCTTTGCTATCCAGACCAGACCAATAACTTTTAAAGAAAGCATTTGAGCTTAGAGGGTGAAGAGGGGAGCCCGCCCTCTTATGGGTAAGGCATGGGAGCTAGCCAGGCTCAGAAGCGGCCCAGAGGATGCAGGTGGTATATAGAGCCACCTGTTTTTATGACCTGAATGGAAATCACCGAGAATCACACATCAGTACCGTAAACCCAACACACACTATTCATGCCAGGAACAGGTCTGTCCTCAATTCCCATCACCTCACCATAGCAGTATTAGGACCAGCTCCAGAATGAGCACTTCCAGAGCCATCCCCTGGCCCCACACATACCCTCTACACTCAACACCTTCCCACCTAGCATGAGTCTAAACCCAGAAGTGGGCATGTCCAGAAAGGACCAGATTAAAAACCCCAAGGAAAGTCTGCCGGATGGGTCACAGGACCAGGGTTCCAATCTCTATCTCTCCTAACCAGTTCTGTGCCCTCAACAAACCACTGGATTGCTCTATTCCTGTTTCCTCATCGGAGAAATGAGGCTAATGGCAATACCCAGGTAGAATAGGGAAAAAATGAGAAAATAAAAACTTCAACAAAGTATAAAATGTTTTTCAAAGGTCTGATTATGTCAGTATGTTATTAGTAACAGTACAATCTCTTCCTTGACCTTCTTCCAAACATGTACTCACAAGGATTCTTTGGAATCCTTTCAGGGAACTTGTAAGGTTGACCAGGTAGCTTGTAAGAATTAGCCTCTCCTTGCTTACATTTCCTTGCAGTTAAGCCCAGCTTATACCAATTGATTTTAAATAATAATAAATAATAATAATAATAATAATAATAATAATAATAGTAATATAAAAATGAAAGGTTTGACCAGAACTGAGGACTTAGAAAATGAAATCATTTGGCAAAAAAATGAATTCCAATCATCTACCTCCATTACCGGCAAATATATCCTGAATTCTACCTGAGAGCAAGTAACAGTGGTAAAGTCTTAGGGTCCTTTGCCCTGGTCTCAGAATGTAATTTTTAGTCTCTCAAGTTCTTTTGCTTTTGAGGCCAGTTTTTGACCATCAAGTTCATAAACCAAATGGCAACCGAACGAAACTCTTGCCCTATTTTAGCTCACCGTTCACATCTTGCATTCTAGTCTTTCTGTCTATAGTCTTAAACCTTCACGGTTTGATGGGCAGGGAATTTTGCAGGGATAGGCTGTGATTATAGCATCTCGTTGCTTAAGGGTGAAAAAAAAGAGGGGAGGTAGTTGTAAGGAAACAAGAAATGACCACACAAATTAACTGGCCAGGCATGATTTACAATGTCTTCCCTGATCCACCCCCAGTACATGTTTGAAAACCAGATCTTCCACTTTTCCTAACAGGCAGCTTGGACCACACAAAACTGTTATAACGATAAAAATAGATTTCACAAACGAACAGTAAAGAGCCCAGCCCAGGGTAAGAAAGATTTTCCCTGTCTTGGAAATGCCCCCATAACTTGAAGGGGCCCCACTTCTTGCACTTTCTAAGTGCTCAGAAATTATTCTAAAGTGAGAATATCATGAGAGGGAGCAGCAAGTGTGGAATCTGATGATTTTTCTCAGTTTCCTCCCCAACAGAAACCTTCCACTAAAGTAAATGGCGCTGAGGGCACAGTTCATCTAGAAAGCACTCACATCAACCATTGGCTTTAAAATGGACATAAATATCAGGTCAGTTTCATAGCCATTTATCCCACTCTCGGGATAAAACTCATAAATAAACTGGAAATGGACACTTCTCCCACCCAAGAGAGGTGACCCCACCCCAAGGCTTCAGGCACACTGTTGTATAATAAAAAGAAAACCTGCCCTTCTCTATCTGAAACTGACTGGGATAGTTCCCAGAAGGTGCCTCAGGTCCCAGGAGGTGTGCCTGTCCTCCAACAAGCTGCAGAGCCTTGAGCAGAGGGCTTCTCCCCTCCCCGCTCCCCTACCTCTTCCCTTTCCCTCTTCTTCCATTTTCACGCCATCTTCTCTCCCACACCAGCCCCTTCCTTTAGCCTGTGCCTTCTCTGCTTTCCTTGCCTCCTTGTCTTGCTTTTTGTTATTGTTGTTTGTTCTTGTTTTCTATCTGTGTTTTCTTTGTTTGATTTTTAAAGTTTTTTTATCATGATAAATTATATATCACATAATATTTATTATTTGAACCATTTGTAGGTGTACAATTTAGCGGCATTAAGTGCATTCACAACGCTGTGTACCCTTCACCACCATGCATCTTCGGAATTGGTCTATCATTCCCAACATAAACTCTGTGCCCGTTAAACAACTCTCCCTACCTACAGCCCCAGTCCCCACCCCATCCTCTACTGTACTCTGCTTTCTGTCTCCAGGAGTTTGCCTGTTCTAGGTACCTCATACAGGTGAAATTACACAGCATTTGTCCTATGTCTGGCTTATTTCACTAAGCATAATGTCTTCAAGGTCCATCTATTCTGTAGCATGCGTCAAATTTCATTTCGGTCTATAGCTGAGTAGTATTCCTTTGTGTGTATATACCACACTTTGCGGATCAGTTCATCTGCTGATGGACACTTGTTTTTTCCCACTTTTCTATCACTGTGAATAATGCTGCTATGAACACGGCTGTAAGGTTTGTTTGGGTCCCTGCTTTCCATTCTTTTGGCTGTGTGCCTAGGAGTGGAACTGCTAGATCACATAGTAGCTACCTAGCACTGATGGCCTGCTACCAGTCTTCCCCAAGAGAAGGCACTGAAACAACTCACTGTCTTGAAGCGAGGAAGAAGCAAAGCAGAGAACTTGAATTTGTAGAGAAACAGTGGTTTACATATCTCATTTTATACATGAAATATCTACCCTGGGGCCTGATGTGAGTTCTAACCAGCTGTGTGATCTCAGGAGAGCCCCCAAACTGCTCTGAGCCTCAGTTTTCCAATAAAACAAAGACAACAGCACCCGTCCTGTTTGTATCATACCACAGTGTTGTTGTGAGCACCATGACAAAGTACTTGTGAACGTTTTGTAGGCCAATGGTTCCAGAAACATAGGGAGTAGCAGTAACAAGAGAATGGTGAGGAATCTAAGTAGAATTCAAGTCTTCCATCAGCTTTTTCCAATGCCTCCTCCTAAAACTGGGGCTGCTTTCCCAGCAATCCAGTGCTGTCACTTGGGCATTTCTCTCAAGTGCTCATGAATTTTTCTTTCTGATCCCACATGGCAGAATCAAGCACCTTGGCTCTCCCCTCCAAGGGTAGCACCTGGAGAGATGCTTCTCAAAGGGAAACTAAGACTAGAGCCTAGACCTGAACTATTGGAAAAACATGAGTATTTTAATCCACACATTTGAAAGCAATAATTCATAATCCCACCCCCACACCCTCCTCAATCCCTGGACCACCTGAGAACATTTAGATCAAGTTGATGGTGTAATGTTAACTTTGAGAGCCTTGTTAAAAATCCTCTTTGCTTTTAAAAAAATAGAAGGAAAAAAAATTTTACTTACTCCTGAGACCTGGATGCATGTGGGCTGTCCTGGTGATGACACAATGAGGAAAATCCATCCTAGGAGATGCAATTATTCCACCAAAGGTCTCGTTGGCCCTACCGATGAGCCACTTACATCTGGGCATCTCTGCAGAGAATTATGTGTGGGCACTGCAATTGCTCCAGGGAAAGCCACAGAGTGTGAAACAGGGATAGGTAGAGAGATAAGTTTGTAATGCTCCAATTAATAAAGCTCTAGAAGACAAGCTCCTGTGTGAAAGAACCTGGGTTTAAAAAATAAAACAGAAACTTTCATTGAACAATGCAAAATTGAGCTGTGGCCTTGGCAGCCGCACGATTACGATACTTCCTTAGAGGCCTCCACACCTCTCTCTCAGTGTGAAGTAAACTGGGCCTCACTCATGGCTAAAAGAGCAGAACCTCCAAAATTCCTGCTCGGCACCCAGCCCTCTTCTTGGTTTTAGCTGAATCTGTCAGCCCAGCAAAATCAAGTCAGGTTCATCTCTTCACCTGCCGAGACTCAAGGATTGATTGGCTGATTATTCTTTAACTCACACTTAGTGTTACCTCAACCCAGCCTTGGTGGTGTAAGCACTTTCTCTTAACCATGTTATAAAAGGATTTTCATCTTGTTAAAGTAATTTTAGGTTTTGGCAGGTTAGCAAGAGCAGAGTTAGTCCAAGAGGCCCCTAAAATCACCAGAGAATGGCCCAGCCTGCCTCCAGGCCAGCAAGTTTAATTATTAAGGTGGCCTGGGGGTCCCTGTTCATCTCCTCTCTGTCTCCCTAACTTCTACTCTTAAGAGGTTGCTGGCAGCCTATTTCTGGAGAGGCAAGGCAGACTACCCTTACATCCATAGCTTCTTCTAGGGCTTCATCCAACACTATCAGAGCAAATGTATCATCTCAATAGACCTTCTGTGTCCCCAACAGTTGGGCATCCCTTCTCTCCCTAGCCAACATCAAGGGGACCTCAACATTACTTAAGATAGTATATCACGGTATGTCATGATTGTGTTCTGAAAACCTCCGATGCATCCCTATGCTTCCTATGATTGCTTTCATCTAATTACAAAGATTTAAATCTCCCCTCTCAAAAAAAAAAAAAAAAAAAAAAAGGAAGACCCTCTCTTTATTACTCAGACCCTACAAACACTAAATGATACATGCCAAATGAGAAGTTCATACAATAGGTCAGAGGGTGGTGTTAGCCCTACTTCTCAAAAGTAAATGCAGGTCATTAAAATGCAGGTCATGACTCAGTAGCTCTGGGGAGGGGCTGCACATTGTACGTTTCCAGTGGGCTTCCAAGTGATGCCCAAGTTCTGTGGTCCACGGATCATACTTTGAGTCTTAAAAGACACAAAGAGTCCCTTCCCCCAGAGCCCCCAGGTGAGGAAGGTTTCCGAGAGGAGGTAAGAGCTGAGGAACAATGTTCTCAACCGTTGGTTGAGCCCCACAGGAGTGACCACCTGGCAAGACACAACCTAGTGATGTCACCCTGAGGAGGAAGCATAATTCACCTCCTGGCCGGGGGTGGGGGGGCTGAAATAGTGGCAGGAAGTCCAAGCACACCCAGCAGGCTGTTTGTGCCACTGGAAGAAAGAGGAACTGACCTTATTCTCGTGAGGAAGTGCATCTTCTCTTGTCCAAACCACAGGCTCACAACTCAAGTGAAGTTCCTGCGATGACCACTGGGCGTGGGCCTGACTCTTCTGGCCCCCTCCCAGGAGCTCTCTCCCCGTGGTCTGGGCCAGCCAAGCAGGCCACCACTCCCCTGCCCTATCACAAGACCCCAGCCTCCCTACCCAGGGCAGCCCCCCTTGCCTTCCCCACGCCAATGCTACGCCTCTGAACCCAAGCTGGGAAAGAAAGCTGTGTACACTGACACTTAAATTAGATCCTTACAATTATATCTCAATCCTGGTTTGCCCTGTGCGTCTCTATCACTTTTTTCTTATAGCTAAAGTTACTCGCCCTCATTTTAAGTACATTGTGCAAAAGGCATAGGCCAACTTCTGATATATTCCCACAAGCAAAATTAAATACCAGTAACATGTGTTTTAGTGAATTGGGTCCCTCAATTTGCATCTTATAATAAGGATGTTATCATACTGGTTTATGGCTCAGCTCTTTAGTTTTTATCTCTCTGGGGCTAGATTCCCCTCATGAGTTCAATATAAGTCTATGAACTAATGTAATTTTTAAAACGTTTTTCTTCTGTGTTAACATTAACACCCTATGAGGGAAAGGGTTTTACTCCCCAAAGTGTGGACTGTTTGCACTCACTGGAGGATGCTGCAGGATATTAGCCCTCAGTGATAGCCATGGCTGCTCTGAAGCAGAAGGAGTCTGGGCCGTGAGCTAGTCTGCCGCTGCACAAAAGGCTTTTTCACCTTTTTGCACTAAGACATAATCTCTGGTGTGTTCATTCCCTTACATTTAGATTAATTATAAAACATTGTCACCAGAATATTAAAGTAATGTTTAATACACAGAAGGGAATAAGGTATTCTGAAAATGCATAATTTCTCTATGATGATTTTGCCAGTTGCATGCAATATGATCTTTTGATTGCCAGCTATAGAAATATTGTGACTAAGCTTTCACTAGCTTTTTATTTTTGCAACCATCCTGTCATAGCACTTTGAAAACTGTAAGCTTGGCCGATCAAAAAAAATAAATAAATAACAAAAATAAAAACAAAAACAAACAAAAAAAAACGCTAAGAGTGCCCATGCTAAAGAGTTCTCTCAGCTTGGTTCCAAAAGAGGGTAGTAAAAGAAGAGGATGTATAGTTATACAGTAACACTTTTTACTTCACCAGTCCTAACACAGCTGGGTGGTGGGGAAAGGACTGACCCCTACCCTCTGTACAAGCCCAGCACACACACACGCACACACACATACACACACACACACACACACACACACTGACAAAGGCAATATTCATTGACTATAGGAAGGTGTCAGTATTCCTAAATGCAAATCTCTCAAGTCCTCTCACTTGCTTCAGATTTTCCAAGCTCTACTGCAGCCACACCCCCAGGAGGATGGTCTAAGTCAACACAGAACAGCAGCAAGTGGAATGTTCCTTGCTGGCAGTGGCTGAGATGGGACCTGCTCTCCTTGGGGGGACTGCTTCTGGGGATTGGTTACCTCAGCCATCTCCCTCTAGGTCACTGGGCTCCGTCCTTGGCTGTGTTGGTTAACAACCAAGTGTCGTTACCAGCGCAGAGCTCCTGTCCTTCGAGGTCTCACTCCTGGTCTCTGCAGGTGAAACTTTTCCATTCCAATAATAATTTTTTTTTAAATAATAATAACAACCGCAGAAGGGGCACACTAGCCCACATGGTTTCCTGGGAGCACTCATTACACAAGTTGGTGTCTCCATTCCTCTCTCACACCATCGAGGATGCTGGTACAATTCTTTGAGCTTTTTAAAACTGGAATTAATTTTTAAATATGTGTTCTATTTATCCATGGTACCAAATGGCAATATGTCCAACACCTGTCATCTTGTTTCCATTATCTTCAAGGTTCTCTATGCTACCCTGACTCCCACCCTCTGCTCTTCAAAAAATATACTAGATGTGTATATGAAAAACTAAGCCCTCTTACCCCAAAAGGCTCAGAGTCTGGAGGCTTAATTACCTCTTCATTTGCGACACATGGGCCCCTTGGGTCAGAATTAAATTTCCAGTAGGAGAGGGGATAGGTTTACTTCTGCCCATCCCGTATCTGTTCTGTAGACACAATGACTCCTTAGGCCAGGAGAGGATGAACTAAGCTTCTCTACCCAGCTTTGTCAACTTGACCTTCAACTTCTGGAGAAGAGAGGTGGAAGCCCCAAGTGAACACAGTTTCTGAAGATAAGACTCTAGAAACTAGAAAGTGATGAATGCCAAAGATCAAAACTCAATAATGTCCTTGAGATCATCATAGTAATTACAGATGAGGCATGTTTTCCTGTCAGGATGTGTTTATGTGGCAGTACACACAAGGTACAAATGCACTTGTTATAAGGGGGTGTAGACACAAGGAATTATAAGTGTAACTGTGCATGTGTGCACACTTCCTGAGCATACACTGTAATTCTGACTCATGGGGAAAACGGAAAGGGTGATTATACTTAGACTATTATATTGAACAATACGTGGACACTTGCGTTTCCTAAGCAAGTATAAACGACTTTCAGTGATTATCATTTTGCTATGGTGCGGATTGAGTCCCAGGTGGACATGGAAGACAGGTGCCAGCAAGAGGAGGGAATTTGGCCTTCTCCTCCACGGACTGCACCTCGCAGAGGCCTGACTTTCCTTCCTGTCCCCCATCAAGGTCTGTAGGGTGGCCCCTGCTTACCTGTGATTTGATTTTCTGGGTGTCGCTTCTGAGCAGCACACCGTTCTGCATCTACGCTGTTCTGAGCAGCATGAGGAAGTCTCATGCTGTCCTGCCCAGGCCATGAATGATCCCTTTGGCCGGTGCATCCACGCATTATACACTTCCCAGCCACTAGTCACTGAGTAGCCATCTTGGTTATTAACTCGAGTTTAAGTCACCCTAGACCTGTGTTTAAGTCACCCTTATTTACTTAATAATGGCCCCAAAGAGCAAGAATAGTGTTGCTGGCAACTTGGATAAGCCAAAGAGATGCCATAAAGTGCTTCATTTTAAGTGAAAAGGTGAGTACAGCACAGTAAGATTTTGAAAAAGAACATGTTCACATAACTTTTATTGCAGTATATTGTTATAATTTTTCTATTTATTATTAGTTATTGTTCATCTCTGTGTCTGATTTATAAATTAAACTTTATCATGGGTATGTATGCATAGGAAATAAAACATAGTTTGGTACTGTTCATGGCCCCAGGCATCCACTGGGGTCTTGGAATGAATCGTTGAAGGATAAGGGAGGACTACTGTACTTAATTTTTTCAGTTATACTTTACTCTATTTCAGCAGGAAGGGAAATATGGCCCATGTTATAAACATGTTTCCACACCTCAAGGAACATCTCCACTTATGTCGAACCCCTTAAGCAGCTCCCAGTCATGTGCTTGCAACTGATCCTTAGCATGGTTTAACATCCTAGACAATCCTCCTAATGTGTGGGGTCAGTGCCGGGGCTTGTGTCTGTTGGACAGGTCACAAGAGTGGGTAGGAGGCTCTAGGAGAAACATAGAGTGTGATGGAGAGTTCGCATCCCAGTGTGAAAAAGTAATTCTTAGGGTACCTTAAGTGACCTGACTTATAACACTGGACAGTCATAGACCAGCCTCACTTCCAGGAGAAACAGCATGGTAGGCAGGGAGCAGGAAGATATGCAAGGTTACCAGATGATATGACTGCAAAACAAAATACAAAGGTCTCTATGTCTCTTTTTTTGAATCATAAGCTCCAAAAGAGTGAAGCCTACTCAGCCTTACTTTGTGCAGAGAATATTTCTTTGATTCAGTGTGAGTGTGCTTGCTTATTTTCAATTCATGTTTTCATTATGAGATTCTTCTTAATGAAATTAAGAATTATCTTCCCTCACATTTCTAGTGTTGTGGCCAAATGACAATAAAATCATATTATTACAGAACCCAGAATGTATCAACAAGCATATTACTAAGAAAAAAAACAACATAATACAACTTTTACAAATAGTCAAGAGAATAAAAAATTTCCTAATTTTTTTCTCCAAAAATGGAAATCCTTAGAGCCCACTGACCTACAAAACTCTAGTAGTTTTCTGTTCTTTCCCCAGTTGAGTTTATCATTGTGCTTGAGTCTTGATGCTAAAGTGTTAAATGCTTGATGAGACGTGATGCTTTCTTTTTGTATTATAAAAATATTAGATCTCTCAGGAACTAAGTGACCTGTTTTTGCCCTCGAGGTCTTTATCTTTAAGCTCTTCATTGTATGGGCTTCAACAACTGTCAACTTGTGAGGAAGACCTTTTGTCGGCTTCCATAGATCATCTGAGATGGGTATAGACTGGGGCAAATGAAGATTTAGACAGACCATCAAATAATGAGATTATTGTCTACTTAAATGCGAAAAAGTGACTACACAGTCTCACCCACATGCTCTACTCATAGCAGAGTTCTTTCTTTGGAAAAGTGCCAATACCTTCAAGGAACAGCCTCCTACTGGTCTCTTGGTCTCCTTTGAATTCCCCCTTCAATCCATTCCAGATCCTGCTATGCTCTTCCTAAAACTTTTACGTGGACATGATTTTGAAAAACTATTTATTGACTATAATACAAGCCTTTAGCCTATCATTAAAGGATCTCCATAACAGGGCTCCAAATTAGTTTTCAGCATTACTTTCCATGATTTTTGTAGACAACACTTCTCTTCCTGCCATGCTGGTGTAGCCATTGCGCTCCATGCACCCCAATGCTGACTTGAACTGGTATGCCCTCATCATTTCTCTTTATCACCTAAATCTTAGCCTGCCTTGGATAACCAACTCAACACCCAATATGTGGGCCCCAGAAAAATTATCTTCCCTCACATTTCTACAGTGTATGTCTTTTACTTCTGAATTCATCATATGACATCCTTTCATTGTTAATTACCTGCTTCTATCTTATCCCACTCGTATTAGGACCGACTATATTCTCTATGAGGACAGGGGTTGGGTTGCATACTTTGTATTTGCCTACAGTGCCTAGACCTTGCACACTATAAGTGGAAAAGACAAACTTGGTTAACGCTGATGTTCCAAGAGAGATCACAGGAGTGCACATAGGAGAAGTAAAGATTTCTTTGTCATATTTCACTTAGATTGAATTAGAGGCAGGTAATCAGTTACAGATCAGCTCAGGGTTGAAATACATGGACTTATCCCCTGTATAGGTCATTTATCTGTGATCACAAGACAAAAACTGTGTTTCTTTTACTACCCTCCTACTAAATCATCTGCTGTTATTTTTTACAAGAAAGACTGGGCCAAATGCATGAGGAAACATTAATGCGCACTCATCCCCACCACCTGAAAAAAAAAACTTTAAAGGTGAGTGTCCCACTGCTAAGGTGTCAAGAAAAATGTTCCCACCTATTCCAGAGCTCCAAAGCCCCTTGCTTAGGACCGCTGTCTACATGAGCAAGTGAATTATATATTAGCATTTTAAAAGGCCCACTGTTCTCACCACATCAGCTTAACTGAGACTAGTTATTTAGTAGGATTCTAATTAATTTAATTCTCCACTGGTGGCAATTTCTGATGGGCAATGACTGTGCCTTTTACCTCTTTACATTCCTTCCCCAGTACTCAGCTCAGTAGGTTGCATATGGTAGGGACCTAATAAATATTTGTTGATTGAACAGATGAAGGAGACTTACTGCAGATGAAGAAGATTCACAAGTGAACTCAGACATGCTTCACAAAATCAAACTCCCAGTGCTGAGGATGGACAGAAATGCAAGCACCACAGATAATACTGACACCAGCTTTGCTCAATAGTTAACAAGAACCTTCAAAGAAAAGGCAGTCCGAGTACGTTTCTTAATCAGCTTAATTAGCACTGTTGTCATTGTTTTGATACGGCACCCTCAACATTGGCATTATGTATCGTGACAAAATTCTCCAATGAGGTAGATCATGGGAGTCAATATGTAGAGATTAAGAGTGAGGATTCTGTAGTCATATCATGGAGGCAGTACCAGTGGCATAACCTTGAACCTGTCACTTAGTCTCTCTGAGCTTCAATAAAATGGGAATAATCATGGTACCTACCCCACATGATGGTTACAAAGAAGAAGCAAGAACAAGCATGGAAAACTCTTATCACTGTGCCTAGAACTTAGTAAATTCTCAATAAACATTAGCTGATATTGTTATTTCTACTTTAACCTACATTTTGCTCTTTATGAAGCTCCAGGCAGTCTGCCAGCTAAAGACTGGAAGGGTTAGATAGTCAATCAGAGACCACTTTTCAGAACTGTCCTGGCCCTTGATCTCCAGGCAGCGGAAGATCCGTGGTTCTCTGCCAGCCCTGATGAGATGCCCAAGGCCCTGTGGGAGAGGGCTGTCCTTCAGTGGGGCAGGAAGGAGAGAGGGACTTCCAATCTCATGGTGCACCCAAATAATAAAAATGCACCCTGAGCACTGCAGATGCAATCATTTCAAAAATGTGTGCATTTTTAAAAAATATGACAGTTTTAGATTCTAAACAAAAATCACTGCAGCTTTTTTTATTCTGGAAAGCTTATTCTTAAGGTAAACCACAATTTCACTTGCCCATTGCCATTAAGACTGGATGTCAATACCCCCAAGCCTATGTAGAGTCCAGGGCATTTGGATGGTTTATACTGTTTTGAGTGTTGTGTGCTATTGGTTAATAGGAGGCAGGAAGCAAGGTATGTCCTCCCATTTTCAGAGGGAGTATTGGGTCTTGAATGGGGTCAAGTACAGAATGAAGACTCCAGATGGATGAGTACGGCAAAGATAGAGCCATGATTACAACTTTGAGTTGCCAGCTCAGACACTCAACACCATTCACCAGTCTAGACCAAAAACCTCAGGAGCTACCTCCAGCACAGCCTGTCAGAGGAAAAAAAAAAAACATACTCTCAAAGAGCCTGAAAAACAAGAACTCAGCACATAAGGAAAAGTGTCTATAGGCAAATCCACACAAAGGGGATAGCTTTAAAGAAAAAGTTCTCATGTTCCTGAGTTCTGAGCTGCGGGTAAGTTTCTGAAGAGGTCTATTTGCATTCTGGTTTTTCCCCTTTGTGTGGGGACATAAGCAACAGGTAAAATCAGGCACTCAGAAATAAGGGCATGAAGAACTCAATGCAAATCTTAGAGCTGAAAGGCAGATGATCCACATGCCTCTCTACAGGCTTTCAAGGTATCTGAGAAGAGAACCAGTCAGCAGGGAGAGAGGAGCAGAAGGGAGCAAGGCAGCAGAAGTTGTTTGTTTGCATTGCTGTCTCAGGAAATTCAAGGAACTATCATTAGGGGGAAAAATCAGGCAAATGACTTCCTCTCAGACCATCCTCAACAGGAATATCTGGTTTGCTGTTGCTCTGTGAGGCTTCCTGCTGTCCTGTTTGTATTCCAGGGATGGTCTTGCCCATGTAGGGTCTAAATAGCTGCTACACTCAGCAACTACAGCCCTGTCTGGCCCCAAAACAGTCCGAGTCAACCCATGTCCATTCAGAAAACTACAGGCGAATCAAAGGTTGACTGGCAAGAAAAGAAATGACAGCAGAAGAGCTGACACAGCGGGTCTGATGAGAGTGAAGCTCAATTTGTACATCTCCAAACAGAAAAAGGACCTCGTGATCAAAAAGGAAAATGAATAAGATTTCATTTTGCACAGAAAAAGACTATGCCACCTAAATGGACTATTAAGTGGAATAATCTTCACAACTGAAAGTCGTATACTATTTCAATCAATCCTCCCTTTGGTTCATTGCTATTTCACCAGTTTGACCTCGAAATTAAATATCCCCAGTAACAAATTTCAGGTCGTGCTATTGGCAATATGGATTCTCTAACAGGGTGTGATGTGGCCACAAGATTCAAATTAAGGGGGTGTTTCTCTTAAATCCTGTCTAGAGAATGGAGCAGATTGTGGGATCTATTTAAGTCATTTGAGATAAATTTTGTTTGATGAGTAGCTCTTTTTCATGCCCCTTTTCACTTTAAAAACTATCTCCCAGCAAGTCTTGGTCTTTAAGTTTATTTCTACTATCAGGGGAGTGAATTAAAGAGGAATCCTTCCAGGTAGTAACCTAAATGTTCTGTCATCAGGATGCTGCTTAGAAACCCTTGAAGATGGGACATGCTTACATGTAGTCCCCACTAGGGCTAACACCCAAACAAGCTTTTGATTTGTCTTAAATCCTTTTGTAATGTATACTTTTCTGCCATTCCTCCTTCTGCATTTAATAGGTCACCAGGGAGAGACCTGCAGCTTGAATTCTTTTGTACAGGAGCTGGAGGCTTGGGTTCCAGTTCTGGCTCAGCCACTAACTGTGGTTTCAAGGTTGGCTCTCATTTTTTTTTTTTTTTAAGCTATGTGATCTTAGATCCTTCACTTAATATTTGGGCCTCTATTGCCTTGATCTGTAAAATGAATGCTTGTTGTGGTTCCTTTCAGCTTTAGTCTATTCTTGTCCTACTTAATTTCTAGAATCACTAGAGAAATTGATTTCATCATGTGTATAAAAATGCTCTATAAACCTTAAGTATTTCGTGGAAGCAGTTTTAAAAATATAAAGCAAGGAGAAAGGAAATGTGATTTAATAATAAGGTATCTTAATTTACACTAACATAGGAAGGAAAACAATTACTGTTTCTCGATTTTGCTGAAAGTGAGTTCTTGGGCTTCATGTAGCCCCGGTGGAGTATAAACTGAAGAGTGCTGTCTCTACTAGGGAGTCAGGGAAAAGAAACGTGACATTATTGTTTCCCTGTTGGTTAAGAACTCGGACAGGATAGATTTTTGAAGGAGTATTTTCAATATACACTGTTTCTGAACCTCCCATTGAACTTCATAGCTGATATTTAAATTCCTGAAATCTGTTCCCTCACACTATACCCCAAAAGGAGCCACAGCTACATGGCATTAAGCAGAGAAATAACAGCCTACAAAATACTTCAACTCTGACCCTCTCTACCATTACTTTCTGGGCACATTAATTTGTAAAATAAAAATTCTTGATAGAAGAAAAAATTAACACTGAAAAAATATATATATATGTTAGCATTAATAATCATCTTCTTCCACATTAACCTATCTAGCCCTCAAAACTGGAAAGATACCTCTCACCACTAGGCTTGGCTCTAATACAAACAGAACTGAAAACTCCAACGGCCCAGGAAACATGTTGCCAAGATTTAGGCCACTCAATTAGGCCTCAGTAGAATGCAAGTTTGCTTCCTTTGCCTAAAATTTTTCTTTAAGTGACCAGTAGTTTTGGTACAATCATTTATTTCTCCAGCACTGCCAATATTCAAAAGGCTGGTTGCTGAGTGCTACAGAAGCTACTAAGTCTCTGCCATCATGGAACCCAAAGTCTCACAGACATTCGTGTTTAGTGTGACAATTTGGACACATCATGAAATTAATGTTCATAGACCAGGGTTGGTAAGATAAGAGCAAATCTTGTCTTTGGTCCCCACCTCCTCAAGCACCAAGGACTGTGTCCTCTAATCCACACTCAGTGCATGCTGGGAAAACAATTAATCTTTCTGCAATTTGAAGTTCCACTCTCAGAAGAGGGTATGATGAGAACCCCAACCAGATTTGTCAGTCCCTTCTGCTGCTTCCACCGTTCAGTTAACCATGACCTTGACATATCACATAAGGAGAAGTCTACACAGATCATCAATCCTGTGTGGGTTTATAAAGGTCCTAGCCTTAGCATAACGCCATTATTATATAATCAATTTCATAAATGAATTTTTATTTCCTTTCAACTAAAAATGGTATGGGGCAAGAGATGGATTCTTTTGTTTGTTTTGTTTTGATTTTTAATAAGGGATCTTTCTTCTCTAAAAGAAGTGAGAAAATAAAGATCCTTTACCTACTCCCTCTCTCCTCCCCCTTTTCCCCCACTCCCACTCCAAAACCCACTTCTAGAGATATCCATTTATTTACAAACTGACTCTGAGAATAAATGAGAGGTGGAAGTTGGATACACTGATCAGAAATGAAAGTGTAGTGAACACCAAGCACAGTTGAAGTTGTCCAAAATAACATGTTTGTTCTGTTTCAGTCAGGTCTCCCTTTTGAAATGGCATCACTCTTTCTAGGGATCAGCAAGGACCCTCGCACGTTCAGGAAGGATGCTATCCCAAAATCCCTAATGGTTTTAGGTTTCAACAACATAGAAGCAGAATGGATGCAGGGATAGTGTTTTTCCACAAAATAACTTTTCTGAAAGTCCCATCTCACTTTGATAGAAGGAATTCTCAAAAACTCATCAAGGCCTAGTCTATCAGAGATAGTCATTTGTCAAGGAAAAGCCACTAGAGAAAGATGGCAAGGAGGGACCCTTGCTCCAAGCTCTCTCCTGCAGTGCACACAGCCATTGACAGGAAGAGATAACTTTGCCCGCCTTCACAAATGGGCATCCTTGATCTATGTGTGTGCAAACCATACATGTGTGTGCTCATGAACACTTATGGCTTGTGTGCTCCCTTTGGTTAGTTACAGAGCTCAGTGGAATTAGCTCTGCACTAGACACCAAAATACCTGGCTTCTTGGCCCTCATGGCCTTGGGCAAGCCCTTAACCTTGGTGAGCCTCACTCTCCTCATCCTAAAGTGGAAGTTATGAAGTCTGTCTCAATTAAGATCAGATGAAATAATGTACATGAAAGCACTGTGTAAAGAATAACACAGCGTACTACTGGAAGGAATCATTACTTGTGATAAATAAGTGGGAAAAAATCCAGATGCCAACTATTTGGTTATCTTCTCATCAGGTAAGGTAATCCACAGCCAGGGGGTGAGTGGGTACAATATTTACGTGCATGGCCAATATGTAAATCTATAATGTACAAGTTTATTTATAAACCAATTTCAATACATGATATCATTTCTAGTTCTCTTTTAGATCTGGTGGCAATAGAAAAACACCAAATTGAGAAAAGTTCTTTGCAAATTAACTGGGCCAGAAGGAATTTTTATCACCTGTTTGTGTCACTAATTTTTTAAGGAATGAGGCATTATTATGGTTACAATAGCATGTTCTGATGCAAACCCCTTTCCTCCTCTAATTTCCCCCTTCTAAAATCTCCAAATTTCCTGATGTAAATAATAAAGAAGTATTATGTTTGTCTGCATTAAGATATATTTGCCGAAGGTTTGGGAACCTAAAATTAGAATATTTAATAAGCAACTTATCACTTTCCTTGGGATTTACCACTAACAAAGTGACGTTATCTTTCTTGAACTAAATTAAAAGACAAATTCAAATCCTGCATGGTAACCACCAAAAGCATATATTTGAAAAACAGAAATCAGCGTGCCATATTATGCATTATTTAATGGTATGCAAATTATAATTCAGACAGTTAGGAAACCACACTTCAGCATTAATAAACAGTAACACTACCACTCCATTAATTATGATATTGCTATGATTTATTCCCAAATTTTGCATTTTGATTCCCCTTGAAAATTTATGTCATCGGATAAGTAGTAACCTATTTCCCCTCTTACACCTCCTACCCATTCCTCAAATCTGTTCCTCCTACCCACTCAATGGGTGTCTGCAGGAAACAGCACAGAAATACAAAGTCACAAATGGCTGCACTGTCTTATAAGCATTAATAATCAAAGAACAAGCAAACACCACCTAAAGCTCCAACATTTATTGTGTCAATGTTAAGCACACTTTTTAAAAGACAACATAGAATGTATAGAAACAAGGGGTTGGGGACTCATGCTCATTTTCCACGATACGGGTAATTAGGTTGGCTGGTTTCAAAAAGGCCGGGACATCATGGTCCATGGGCCCTCTCTATGGGACTGATTCACTATTCCAATGTGGGTCTGTTTTTTTGTTTTTACTTTTTATTAAAAAATATAAATAAAATGGCACTGCAGGTCCAGGCAGGAAGGACTCTGCAGGACTCTGTCTTCGCACACGGCTTCTTGGAGGCTACTGTCAGAAAACATCACAAACTAGCAGGATGACAGACCACGCAGATGTCGGCCGGGCGGCACGCGTCCACCCCGCCCCAGGGGGCTTCAAATTTTCTCAGAACTTAAGGGCTCTCGAGCTTCCATCCGAAAACTGCCACACATCTTGAGCTCTCTGGGTACTACGCCGAATGGGGGTGTGTGAAGAACCTAGAAAGAGGTTGAAGACAGAGGAGGGGGGAAAAAAAAGTACAGGTGTGACTTGGCCCAGTGATTTTCTGTTCTCTAACTAGCTTTCCACGATTATAACTTAAATCAACCACAGAGCCACTAGCGTCTTAAACATGATTTCAAACTCACTTTTCCTCCCCAAAACCCAAATCTCTCACCTCTGAGTGCCTTTCCCATGAGCTCCCTCCCTGCCTTCCCCCAAAGGACCCGGACCCTCTACCCAATCATGTGATAGTCCTAATAAACTTGGGACACACCTGGAAGGAAACACTTTCCTTTATGACTGAAAAAACTGAGTAGGAAACAGTCCTTTGGTTGAGGAGAACAGGGGAGGGAGGAGGGAAGGGGACATTTCCTTAAAATAATAATAAAATTATAAAGAAACAAAAAAATCAAAATTGATGTAAAAGCAGCACAACAAAAACATGAAATGTCATCAAGTTCAACGTCAAAGCAGCCAACGATTTACAAAAGGCGAACAAATCTCTGAAGAGGAAACCAGAACCCAAAAGAGTTACTCCCAAATTGCACCAAAAACTGCCTGCAGTTTCTTTCAAACATGCAGTTTTCTTTTCTTTTCTTTTTTCCTTTTTTTTTTTTTTTTTGGTAAGGGGGGATGGTGAAGGGAAGAAGGGAGTGGTTATTTTATTTTCCTCCGGGGTTCCTCCCTTGCTGTGTACATTGACTTGAAGCAGCAGAACTGGGAGTCCGAATGTGCCGAGGAAGAGGGCTACCACAGTGGCATCCAGGTCTTGTTGCCATGGCGACCTGAAGCAGGGGCCTGGGGCCTCCTCTCCCCTGACTTGACTCCGCAGGAGGCCCAGGGTCTGAAGCTCAGCTGCTCTCACGAATTCCCCCCTGAGCAGAGAGACCTGGCTGAGGGGCCTGCTGTGTCCAGGTGGGCTCTGGAAATCCTGTTCCCAGTCCAGCCCTGTCATTGTCGTTGAGGCCCCTTTAGCTGATATCCCCATCAAACTCTTTCGTCAGACCTGCTACCGATATTTAAAGCCCTGACAGGCAAAGATAGCATGGGCATGTACCACATTCCCCGTTATTTAAAAGCACAGCCTCCTATGGGTTAAGAGGGTCCTGCTTTAGAGGATATTTTGGAGAAATCACATAGATTGCCTTTTTTGCTGTCTCATAAAGACTTGATATATGTTTCCTTTTGCCACTTTATAGAAAGGAAAAACAGTATTTGGATCAACCATTGAGTTGTGTTCAGCTAAGTTTAGGTTTTGAGTACAATGACCCATGTGAACTGTATCGGTCTCCTTTCCCATTTGAAAGGGTGGAATTAATTGCATCCCATGACCATAGATGACACTGGGAAATAGAGAGAGAGAGAGAAACAGGCCCATCCCCCTAAAGACTGATTCACTGGCCATGTGTTTTACTAAATGAAACAGCGGGCTAATGGGATAATAAGATGACAGCGAACGAAAGTGCATACCCAACAATCCATGTCTACAATTTGTAGCGATAGCAGTCCTAGAAAAAAGTGTACGTAATTCCAGTTCTGCCTATGTGTTCTGATGTCCATTTCTCTAAAAACGGGTTCATTTATTCTTAATTGGAAGAGCTGTAGGGCCTTAGAAGATACTTAGGAAAATTTGCTTAAGTGGCTCATGCCTTTTAAAAGTTAAAAGTCCTTCTAAAAACATTTTCCCAAGCAGGTTTAAAGAACACTGTCAATCTCAACCTCATATCAGCAAAATTCACACAAATTTTTTAAAATGCAAAGTTGTCTGGGGAAGAAAAAAGAAAAAGAAAAAGAATGACATGGGTACATCCTTGAACACACCAGGCCCAGGGACAATGGAGTAATAACAGAATCATAATGAAGAACACACTATTACAACATAGTCATAAGAAGTGTGTGTGTGTGTGTAGAGACATGAGGTTTAAAAAAGAAAACACTGTATTTGCTCCCTCATTCTCTGTGAGTAAAGTGTTTGAAGCAGGACAGAATGGGGCCTGAGGCTTCTCAACCCCTTTTCAGGAAGGCCTGAAATATCCCAATACCTTTGAACAAACTTTGAGTATCTGTGAATAAACTCCCTCATCCCCTTGTTTCTCCAAATGAAATGATATCTAACCCTCACCACCACTTCCTTTCAAATTCTCACTTCGAGCATTATGAATATATACAGTATATACTTATTACGTATACAAAATGCTATTTAAATAAACAGTTCTGTCACACAATGCCCTGGGAAAAACTCGACTACTTCACACTTCCTGCCATTGCTGGTACAAATGAAGAACCAAGCGTTTACCTCACTTCTTAACCACCTTTATAATGTGTTCAGCAGTCCTTTTGTAGGTCCTAAACTGGGAAGGTGGTAAATGATCTCAGGATGAGAAGTTCTTGCAATGGGAGAATTTCTGAGTTTAAGTCTGTGAGAAATAGTACTCGCCATCTTCCTGTTTATTAAGTTGTTCTCAAAATGAAGATAAAAAGAAACCTTTCTATGAGCGGCACCAAGGTATGTCAAAAACATTGTACCAGCATGTCAGGAGTGTCACATAACCTTACTTGAGAATTTTGAAAAATGTTAATGTTCTTATTGTTTCCTCATTTTAAAAAGCTATCATGATTTTATCCTACTGTTGGAAATGTTTTTCGTTATTTTATATTAAGATTTTTAATTTTAGGGTTCTGCATACAAAGATGTCATTTCTAAGTTATATTCTCGTTGCATAGGTTTTCATGCTCCTACTGTTCACTCAATGTCAGAAATAATATTTCATAAGAGGATTTCAATAAGTCAGGAGACGAAGTACCCTGAAGAACTTGTCTCCCAATAAATTTACTTAACTTTGGGACCATGTAAATCAAACATAATCTGTGATTTATCACCAGATGTTTGCATCCCTCCTCACTCCCCATCTGATTTAAGAAATCTGAACATACAAGCATACAGTATCCACCATTAATTCTGTCTGTCAGGATGCAAAGCCTAATTACATTAAAAGCATCACATACTGAGAAATTAATATGAATACTGTATATAAAAGTGCACCACTGCACTCATAGCTCCTAATAAAAGAGTAATAGAAACACACAGCAGTTCATGGACATTTAATATGGTGAAGCAGAAGTCACCATGTCTAAAACTGGCCTGGCACTGGGGAATGTTTCTAAAACATGTATATCTCCTTTCAGTTTACTACTAAGTTCTACAAGGTACCATTTCCCCACCCCAGCCCGGCCCATCCTAGCTCCTGTACAATGCTCTCTTAAAACTTCTCTTACCAGATTCCTCCCTGCGTTACCCTCTGCTTCCCAAATGGGCTTTAAACAACAACAACAACAACAAAAACCCACTCCTTCCTCTTTATTTTAGAAAGATAAAACTATTCTTGCCTCAGTTAAAAGGCTTTACATGAAAAGGTCACCTCATAGGCACCAGGGCATAAGAACTGAGCCACAAAAATAAAAAAATAAAAAAATAAAAAAAAATGCTATCACAAGAAGACAACAGAATGGCTTTTGTTTTGGTTTTTACAAAAATAAGAACAATGTCGTATCCATTCGTCTACACTGAGAACGGGGAGACAGTATCACAGACATATGTGTTTTAATAAAGCAAATAAATGCTGCAACATGCAGTATTTGTAAAACTGACAACACACATTTCTAAGGAGGGGTTTTAAATATGGACTTTCCTCTTCAAAGATATTTCACTTCATAAATATGTTTGGCCAAAATATAATTAATTGAAGGGTATTCCCACCGTAATCTACATTCAATCAAGAATACCCTATAAAAACACCTAAAAGGTCTGTCCTGTCTAGGGTCTCTAGGATCTCAGAATCACAAGGCAAACCACCATACACCTCAGGAAATCAGATTTGACCACGTCTGGCTAAATTCCTGGTTACTCCTTGCTTTCATATCTCTCTCTCTCTCTCTCTCTCTCTCTCTCTCTCTCTCTCTGACCTGATGCCTTCATTTCTGGGCTTTTAGATTTGGGAGATGGGGTTACTTTTTAAATGAGGAAAGACTATCACGTGAAAATAAAAAAGCTAATTAAAAAAAGAAACCTTTGTTTATATTGTATTCTAAGGCAGGGCAGGTAAGGGAGAATAGAAAAGAACTTTGAAACAAGAACAGCAAAAAGTCCAAAGGAAATAAAAGCTTAAGATTCTATTACCACAAAGTTTTCCATTTATATCTGAATGGATTAAGAGATGGAGGGAAAATTTTTAACATCAGCCTGAAAATGCCTTCCATTTCTTAAAAATTATTCTAGAACTATAAAGTCTAAAAACTATTTTCATGGTTTGAGATATGTCTATTTTAATATAGTAAGTACTTTCTGTTCCTTTAGGGTATAATACACTCATCAAAATGCCCACAGAAATAATCCTGAAAAAGACTGACTGGCCTTCTCTTAAAACCTGTTATTTTCTTGAAAGTAATTTACAGAGTGTGTCAAATGAGGACACAGGAAGCTTACATTGTGTACTTTAATTTTTTTTATTTTTTTCAATAAAGGGACAAAATGGGTGTATGAACAGGTTAATGCAGACAACTGCCAAAAAAACACAGACAGTGGTTTTTCCAATAGAACTTAACAAAGACCAGAAACAAATACAATAAAAAGCCAGGTTGTAATGACCTTTGGTCATCCAAATAAAAAAAAAAAATAAAAACAAAGAAAAATAAAAGATCAAATTAAGTGCCTCTGTTTTGAACAGGGCACATAAGCAATAATAAATAGTGACTCCCATAGTAAAAGATAAAATTTCAAGTTACGACAAACAGCTTTCATTACAGGAATAGAAAAGGCCAATAACAAAATATTCTGCATTGCCATTTACAAAAAAGTATTGACTAAAGCGGGCTTTCTCTTTAATATGCTTTGCATATGAAATTCTTTCCAATCTAAATATAAAGCACCATTTAGTTTTTGGCAATGAAAAAAACTGCAAAACATCATGTTTTTTTTTTCCTTTTTTTCTTTCTTTTACTGCATATGAAGGTAAGATGCTGGAATGTAAGGGTGATAGAAGGAAAGGGACAAAAAGCACACTACATAACAAACCAACGTTATTAGCTTGCAGTACTGCATACAGTATGGCAGCAGGAAAAAGGAACGAAAAAGGATATGTACAACCCCTATGACAGCCATCGGTGTGACATTCTAGCAGGTTCCCCCAAACCGCCATTATATGGCTTCTCATCTGTACAATGTCACACTTTTTTGTTTCTCTCTTTTTTTTTTTTTTTGAAGCATACAAATAATTTGCACTATATTATCCTGCCAAATTAAAAAAATATACTGTGGCAGCCTGTCTTTTTTTTTTTTCCACTACCAAAAAAGGTACATTGATACCTTTTAAGAGAACAAGCAACAGTTAAAAATACAAGCTTCAATATAAATACTATAGTGCCTAACACTAGATGAACATTTAATTCAAATACCATTCTAGAAATACAGAAAAAAGACCATAAATGTGTTTTAGCATAGGAATCAACATGAGTGTGCATTTTCCTATATTTAAGTACTATATAATCTTAAACCTTTCCCCAATGTATGTTTTTTTTTTTACAACCTGAAGAGCGGTGTGTATCCAAGGCATAGAATTTCCACTACCATTTTTAAATGGATAACAAGTCTTGTAACACCACCAAGACAATGGAACCCTAAAATGCAGTTCCCCCCTAAACATAATGAAGTGTTTTTAAAAAATTTTTTCTTAACATTTATATTTAAAAAAGTTTTGTACAAAAAAAAATCCTTGCACTGTAGAAGCGAAAGCAATCATTCATTTCTATGTTAAGTGTATTCTGTTTTCCATTCACAGCGCTTGCAATGTTGAGTCGGAGTAAGTAAGCTCATTAGTCAAGTAAATGGCTGGCAAAGTTTTTTTTTTAATTTTTAAAAAAATGCTCATCAATGAGATTGTGTTCAATTCTTTTTTTCAGCATTCTTGCAACTTTTCCCTTAAGTATAGACCTGTAAACTGGGAAAATTGTACAGTGCACTTAATTGTCCTATCTGAGCAGGTTTATTTTATACTCAACCTCTGTATCTCTGATTAGAGAAAAGATACAGATATTACAGGCAGAGTCAAGTGCTATTTGAACACCAACTGGGGCAGATGCTAGCTTAATAAAAAAGAAAAAATCAAAAAATAAAATAAAAACAATGAATCCTCTTCCATGTTAACACAAATAGCACACAGTGTATGGAAAAGAAATGAAGTACAACTTTTAGGGAGCACAGACATATATACTGCTACTCTTAAAATTCTTTCCTTTTTTAAGAATGTCACATTTAAACGCAAGTCTTAAGAATTCATAGTTAATCATCATTGTAGCAATATTAGCTTATACACCTGTTCTAGTTTAAAATGGCAAATAGTTGTGCTAATAAATCACATATTTTTTTCCTCCGTTACCCTCTGTCAAGCCTTATCGTTAGCCTCTTCTTTTTAATATGGTACACGAAGTCTTAAAGTTTATCGTCTGATTGTCCCTTTGACAACCAAGTGGATCTGGATCTATTTCTTTTGGTGCCAGAATTTTTTTTGAAAGACATTTTTTAAAACAAGTATCTTCATGAAATGAAATCCTTACTCGTGTATTTAATCATGTTCCAGGGCTTTTGCACGTTGCACATTCAATGTAATCATCATTAAAAAAAATAAAATAAAACTTTGGGCAAAACAGCCCGTTTCTTTTAAGCTCTCACCGGGAGCAAAATAGCTTTTATACTGGTATAATCAGTTTTGCTTAGAAGATTAAACGAAAGGGAAAATGATGATTAACTAGGACATAATGGGTCATATTTTTAGGTAGCCATTGTTGTGAGAAATACAATATAGAATTATATGCTAGGTCCTAAGGTTTATTACCTTACCCAATGCTGAATTAAGCTACAAGTTCATAACAAGTAGAAAGAACCATCAATGTGGTTTTAATAGATCCAAGGCACTCATATTTTAAAACCAAATGATAGAATAAACTTTCGTTTTTCTGTTAATTTGTCAATTCAAGGCCTTTTTTTCTCTCCAATTGATACATCTAACCCTTTAGAGACAGATACTTAGTTCATAGAGATTTTCTTTCAGCGCTATCTATTCTGTCTCTAGAAGGTTAATCCAAAGACTGTTTTTCCTCCTCACGTTATAAAATAAAACTGTACATGATATGTATTACAGAATGTATGCAGCATGGTCTTTTTCTCTCTCTCTCTCTTTTTCTCTCAGAACGGAACTGGAAACAGCAACATTTTTGCTCAGCAACGAATCAGGGACAATTTAAAATAGCCATAACATACCATACATGCTGTCTAAATTAAAAAAAAAAAAAACATACACAACATGTAAATTATTGCACAAGAGAAAGGCTCAAAGTTTGCGTAAAATGCAATAGTATTGCCCCATACAGATCATGCATTCAAACGGTGAGAACATAAAGGAAAAAAAAATAAAGAAAGAAAAAGAAAAAAGAAAAAGAAAAAAAAAAAACAGGTGTGCTGGTGACAAGCACTCTCATATTCTTAGCTTCCGTTATTTCTGTTTGTTCGTTTGTTTTGTTTAAATCACATGGGACTAGAAAAAAATCCTACGGGGAGCGGGGCTGGAGGGCGACGGGACAGGGTGGGTGGTGAAAAAAGGAGGTGTCGGGTGGGAGTGAGGGAGGGGCATCGATATACCTCTATTCAGTTTTTATATCATTATTCAACACTCGATCACTGTGCCATTTTTTCATGTGTTTCTCCAGGGTACTGTACACGCTAAAAGGCATCTTACAAATTTCACATTTGTAAACGTCCTTCCCCACCTGGCCATGCGTTTTCATGTGCCTGGTGAGCTTGCTACTCTGGGCACAGGCATAGTTGCACAGCTCGCACTTATAAGGCCTTTCGCCCGTGTGGCTTCTCCTGTGGACAGTGAGATTGCTACAGTTCTTGAAGACTTTCCCACAGTACTCACAAGTGTCGCTGCGTCTGCCCTCTTTTGAGCTGGGCCTGCCCGGGCCCGGACCACTAATATGGGGCGTGCTCCCTCCACTTCCCGTGCCGCTGCGCCCCGAGATCCCTCCATCCAGCTCCCCGGGCGGCGTGGAGAAGCGCAAGCTCCCGTTCTCCGAGGAGTGCTCCGACGAGGAGGCGAAAGGCGATTGTCTGGAGTCCCCGAAGCTGAGGAAGGGATCTTTGAGCTGCCTGGAGGCGGCGTAGCCGGCGAGCCACTGCGAGTACACGTTCTCCGTGTTGGGCATCGCGGCCGGGGGCAGGTCGAACTCCTTCTCGAGCTTGATGCGCTTGGAGAAGGGGCTCAGCGAGCTGGGGCTGCCCAGCAGCAGCTTCTTGGACAGGCCCCCCGAGGCCGACTCGCCCGGGGAGCAGCCGCGGCCGTTAACAGTGCCATCGTCTATGCGGTCCGACTCGCCGGCCACCGAGTCTTCATCGCACGTGTCCCTGTGGCCCTCGGCCTCGGCCAGGTGGCCGCGCTTATGCTTGTCGCCCAGGACCTGGTGGAAGGCCTCGCTGAAGTGCTGCATGGAGCTGAGCACCATGCCCTGCATGACGTCGGGCAGCGCGCGGCCCTCGTCGCCCACGCCCACCACGGCGCCGCGCGCGCTGTTCTCGTGGTGGCGCGCGGCCTCCAGGCTCAGCCCGAAGCCGTAGTCCGCCCGCTCGCTCTCCGTCAGCTCCTCCTCCTCCTCTTCCTCCTCTTCCTCCTCTTCCTCGTCGTCCTCCTCTTCCTCCTCGTCCCCGTTCTCCGGGATGAGGCCCGGGTCGCTCTCGCTCTTGAACTTGGCCACCACGGACTTGAGCGCGCTGCTCGCGCTGCCCACCAGCTCGCTGGGGCCCGGCTCCGGGGAGCTGGCGGTGGACAGCCCGTCGTCCGACTTGACCGTCATGGGCGACGACTTGTGCATGTGCGTCTTCATGTGGCGCTTCAGCTTGCTGGCCTGCGTGCACGCGTGGTCGCACAGGCTGCACTTGTAGGGCTTCTCGCCCGTGTGGCTGCGCCGGTGCACCACCAGGTTGCTCTGGAACTTGAACGTCTTGCCGCAGAACTCGCACGACTTGGACTTGACCGGGGGCTGGGAGGGAGGAGGGGCGGACTGCAGAGGAGGGAGGGGGGGCGTCGCCAGGAAGGGCGGCTTGCTACCTGGCTGGAATGGTTGCAGTAACCTTTGCATAGGGCTGGGCCGGCCTGGGGACAGCGGTGGGCTAGACGTGTTCCCTGCCAGCTCTCTAAGTCTCCTAGAGAAATCCATGGCGGGAGGCTCCATAGCCATTGGGTTCAACCGCAGCACCCTGTCAAAGGCACTCGGGTGATGGGTGGCCAGGGCCATCTCTTCCGCCCCCAGGCGCTCTATGCGGTGGGGGTCCAAGTGATGTCTCGGTGGCGGACTAAACAGGGGGGGAGTGGGTGGAAAGCGCCCTTCGGCCAGGCCGGAAGCCTCTCTCGATACTGATCCTGGTATTCTTAGCAGGTTAAAGGGGTTATTGTCTGCAATATGGATCCCATGGAGAGGTGGCTGGGAAGGACATTCTGCACCTAGTCCTGAAGGGATACCAACCCGCGGGGTCAGGGGACTTCCGTGTTCGCTTTCTAAGTAGATTCTTAATCCATGAGTGTTCTGTGCGTGTTGCAAGAGAAACCATGCACTGGTGAATGGCTGTTTGCAAGTTGTACATGTGTAGCTGCTGGGCTCATCTTTACCTGCAAAATAACACAACACCGACATCAATGTTTCGTCACCAAAGAGGGCACCAGCCATTGCTCATTTTCGTTCCACCTCAGCCTCTCCTGCCCTCAGCCCTCAACCCCAAGGCCTGAGCCCTGCCTGACCTATCCCCTGGGCCTAGATGGTGCCCGGCACACCTGGTGGTTGGTGTCCAGTAAGTATTTGTCCAATCGGTCTCCCTGCCATTTAACTCAGTTCTGAGAATTTTAAATCCAGTCTCCAAGGCAGAAAAACCTAGCTCTATTCAAGCTTGAGGTTAACAATCCCTGCAGTCTAGAGAACCTCCGCAAACGTCTCCTCAACCTTCCAGTCTTCCACTAACCATGATTTAGGGAAGCCATTCATTTCTGTGCCTCTGTTTTCTCATTTGTTAAGTGAGGGACTTGGACAAGGTGACCTAAGGGAAACCTTTCTGCTCCCTAAATCCCATTGTTCTATTCTCCTTCTGGATGGCAGGTGAACTTTCTAAATAGGCAATCATTTCACAGAGATATCAAAAAAGAGAAGGTCAACTCATTATAATTCTCTGTAGTCCTAGAGATGCTTTTAATCTTAGCCTGAAATATACTAATGTTGATATTGTTAAAAACGACAAGGGACTCAAAAAAATAACCCCATGGAAGAGAGACTAGCAACATCCTCACGTCCCAGCCGGTGTGAGGGTCAGCGAGTCCCAATTCTGGTTCCAAGACACCCCACGAGGACTCCTATTTTTACCTCAAGGGATGTCGTGAAAATCTCAAAAGAGAAATTTCATTCAGATTTAACCAACAGGCCATATCAAATCTTTAGGAGTTATCCCCCAGTCAGACAAACGCAAGCCTAGAGTTAGTAGGAGAGGCTGATGCCAACTTAAGCAGACACAGCATCCTAGTTTAAGAACAGTTAAAGCAGCCAGCACCATGACCGGCAGCAGGCTGAGAAATGCTACACTATCCTCCTCCTCATTATTTTGAGAGGCTAACAACGTGAACCAAATTATACAACATCCTGTGCCCTCGGCTGAGCCTCAGCTCCAGTTGAGAAAGAAACAGAAAGATACAGTTCAGCTAGTCAACTCTTTGGCTAGTAGCCAAGCCGTCTGGAGAGGGGCCCTGCTTAAGTCACATTATTTCTCTCTCGTTGAAAAGAACCCGAGAGTGGTAAATGCCACTTTGGCAAAGAGGGGCCAGCTTGACTTCACAATCGTTCATTTTTGGAGATAGCTAAATTAAAAAACATACATACACCAAGGGAGTAACTAATAGTTTACCACTCAACTGCAGCATTAAAAAGGGCTCAAATACCGGTGGCCAAAGGACAGGAGAAAAATAGATAACCTCCCAGGGATTCCAATAACAACAGTGTATAAAACACAAGGGAGAAATAACAAACTTTAGCCCCTCTCTTAAAAGAGGGGTCAGAGGAGTTCCTTAAAGCCCCAGCTAGTAACTTTTTAAAGAAAAAAAACTTACCATAGAGCTAGAATGGGAAGGAGGAATTAATCAATTACGATTCCTCCATTTAGCAAGTCAGAAAGAAAAGTTGGCAGTCTTCTCAGGAGCCCCAAACACTTATATTCCAAAACAATTCAGTCTCCCAAAACAAGCCAGCCTCGCTCAAGCACTTGTCTGAATAATGGACTCCCCGCCCTGACCTTATCATTTATTTTACAATGCATTTGTAATCTCACTCAATATATCCCACTCCTGGGTAAATCTCTTTAACAAGATTAGATGATAAGATACCAAAATTAGGTTTCAAACATTTGCCTAATGTAGGGGGGACTGGGGGGAAGGCAGAAAGATTTTAAAAGAAAACGCTGACATTAGTATCACATTATCTGCCTATTTTTGTTTGCTTCCTCTCTTCAAAGGGAAATAAAAGGCATCATTGAGAGTATTTTCATAATTTTTTTGTGTTATTGAACAATGGCTTGGGTCCTAAATAGACAGGAAAAAAACTATCTGCTTCCCTATAACTACTGTGACCCTCTGTGGCTTTCTCCTTTGCCTCTCTAAGACTCTGCGTTATTATCATACATGTAGCCTGACAATCTGAATTGGGTAAGTAAAAAGGAGATTTGTCAGCTGAAGCAAATTCTTAACACTTTCATCACTCCTAATGTCTTAAAATCATATTTTACCTGATAATATTCTTTTGAAACCCAGGACTGGACCCATAATTAGTGATGCTCGTTTTGCATGCACCATGAATGTGGCCATTGATAAATGCCAAGATCTATATAGTACTACATTGAGGATCTCATCTGTGTCCTTTCAAAAAGCCTTAACTGAGAAAAGTCCCTTTTATTTTGTTTCCCTGAGCTTCCTAAAATTTTGTTTTCAGAGCCAGCGATGTGATCATGCTACAGTACGTTAACACTGCTGTTACCCTCCTCTCTCATACATCAGGTCAGAGAAAATAACATTTTTTCTTCTAATGAACATACAACATACAGTTTTTACTATCTTATTTTAGTATTCCCATCAACTAGATATTCTGGATCGTGAGGGCAGCTAGTGTAATCATAATGTCAATGAGAAGGGCTGTTACAATTGAGACTAAAGATTACATGGAAAGGGCTGCTTTGAAACTGGTAATTATTACCAGTCCACTAATAGCAAATGATGCATTACAGTTTCACCATATAATATGTATTTCACTCAGCTCATGCCAATGCACCATATTATATTACAGTGCTCACAGATTCTAAATTCCTAAACTGCAGTCATCAATAAACGTGTTACTTGCCATAATTTGTGAAATTACTTTGTTCATAACATCTTTGATGGTTTAGAAAGACCAGAATTGATTTCCTGCGTGGCAAAATTAGGGCTACATTGATTTATTGACTTGTAAAATATAATAATATTCTTCATTTACTCTGATGAAAATCAACTTCTCAATTTGAGAGCTTCATTGGGCAATCACGAGGATTGTTTTGATTTAGAGCAATAAACTGAGACCTGCCCCCAAGCATCAGAAAGCTAAGCATTAAAATGGTTAAAATCAGCTGTTAGCTCACCTACCGGCTTTTATTTTATTTCATTTCGTTGTATGGAAAGGAATGACCCCATTTCACATTTGTCAGGTGATTAAAAAGTCACATGATCTAAACCTCAGGGTTTAGAAGAACAAGGAGGTCTGATGCTAGATCCCTGGCTCTACTATTTACCAGCTTGTGGCTCTGGGACAATTATTTAATTTCTCTGAGCCTTAGTTTTCCTATCTGTAACGTGAGCATAAAAATAGTACCTTAAAGAACTGAGGCTCAAATGAAAGATACATGTAAAAGCCGCCAAATGAAGGATATATGTAAAAGCCGTCTGTACACTATTAGGTCCAGCTTGAACATGACTTTTCATCACTACCAGGCTTGATTAGTTATCTAGCATGATGAGTAACCACATTACACACCCAGAAGGGCATCCAAGGGAAGGTCAAAATCCAGAATCCATGTCTTACCCCAGGCCAAGGGGAGGCCCTGGTTAGAGGGAGCAATTTTCAGGACCCTGTCCACCAACAAGGAGGCCACAAATGCTAAGTGCTCTGAAAAGCAAAGGTGGCTAACAGATTAAGACAGCTGTGTGGGGTGGGGGTCGGCTTTGCTCTAGAGCTTTCAGGAACCCCACAACCCATTTCCACATACCTTATTCTGGTCACTCCTAAACTGGTCCTGCCAGCATGGGCACCAGCAAACTAGGCACCCTCCCTTTGCGGGAAACAGAAGACAGGGGTTCTGTACCAGGCTCCTAGTTTCCCATCCCTCAAACCAAACTCCCTGCCCTAGGAAAGGTCAAGTGGAAGAGAAAGAACTAAACTGATTCCCAGGCTGGCAGCCCTTGGCCACTCAGCTCTACCCTCCTCTACATTGCCCCACTCCCTTCTTTTCCCTTCCTCCAAGGGTGGCTCTGTTCCCACAGCCAAGTGTGGGGCCCCAGGCACCCCCAGGCAAATGAGAAGAGCTCTCCCCACCCAGTGAGCATGTAGGGACTCGAAACCATGAGTCCAACCCCCTAAAACTCTGCAATCCGTGACCTAACCCAGGCTTAGGCCCAGCTTGGGGGTGGGGGAGCAAAGGAGGTGCTTTTAACCTCTGCACCACCCAGCCCTCAGGACCCAAGGGCTTGTGAAATTCACACAAATAACTCTTTGTTACCTAGGATTACCTAGGAGTTAACAAAAATAAACAACTGGCTTTGAATTTGGTCTCAGGAATCATGCCCTGCCCTGCAGACACCATTCACCTTCCATCCAAAACCCTGTTCCCTGTATCCCCTCAACTCCTGTACCTTGCTCTTCTCTTTCCATTACACTTTCCCTCCCTCCCTTCCTTTAGTCCTTCCTTCCCTCCCTCCCTCTTTCCTTCCTTCCTTCCTTCCTTCCTTCCTTCCTTCCTTCCTTCCTTCCTTCCTTTCTTCCTTCTTTTTCTTGCCACAACAGGTTATTTTTCATTTACTTTCTAAATAAAAATACTTTTCTTAAATGAAAAAATTAGATGTCACATCTCTTTTTCTTGAACTTGCTTTTTTGTGTCTGGGGTGGAATCAGCCCTCCCACCCATCCAATTTTTTAGCCATGCATGACTCATACCATTTACTTCTACATAGAGAAGCATACTGTATTACCTCCTAAAACAGCATTTTTCAAAAACATTGTTAAAAACATACAAATCTAAATTTCATAAAAAGTTCCCCCACTATAAAAGTTGGCTTGAACACGTAACTGGATGGTGGTAGTGATGGTGGAGGTGGGGGTGGGGGTGGTGGTATCTTTGAATTTAGCAAAAATGCTGTGCATTTTTCTCTAAAACTAGGAGAAAAACAAGTAGAAATTATATATGCATGCACATCTATAATGCACCATGTATATATAAAAATACACCATGTTTAAATACACATGTAAATGCATATATAACATGCATAAGAATAACTCTGGAGTAACTCTAAACTGACTCCTTTTGGTTCTGGCCTCTGCTAAAAATGTATGTCATGGAATAATTCAAAGTCTAAAATGAGGCCATGGGAGTGAATGTCCAGCAACAAAATGGGCTCTGACCACAGAGACATATGCAGTCAGTCACCAGCCATGGAGCCAGACAGACCCTGGGGAGGAGACCCACAGGGATGAGCTGCTGTCAGCTCCAAGCCTTCCGTGAAGAAGACAAGACAAAAGAGGAGGAAAAAAGCTGAGTGAAGTGGAGGAGTGGGTGCCAACTGAGTAATGGAATAATACATATGCGGATCCAATCTATTTTGGAAGTAACTCCTTTCAGTACTTAAAAAGTAAGGGTAATTTCTAGAAGCTCTCATCTCTACACACATGCACATTTGTAGAAAAAAAAAATGCTCAACTTACAAATACCCTGCGGGGCATATTCTGCACTCATCCCGGGCGTGGGGATTAGAGCTCCATGTGCAGAACGAGGGGAGGAGAGGCCCCTCCAGTGCAGAAGTTTATCTGTGAAAGAAACCCAAAATCAAGCACTGAAGTTATAAACAATGTGCACTGCAAACCACATGATATCACATTTCAATTCCATTAAAATAGATTAACATCATTACAACAGCCTTGCAGATAGTTAACAGGCCCAAGGCCTGTATCGAAAGAACAGTGGTGAGTTATTTCCCACGGTTTTCATTTTTAATTTCGGTCTTCGACAAAAGGGAAGAGGTTTGCTTTAGGTACTAGGGGCGGTTCTTTCATTCATTTGTTTGTTGGTTATTGTTTCACTATCGTTTTATAATAAGAAATGTGTAAATAGCAAGGGGAAATTAGTAATACTGTGGGTAGGCTGGTAAAATTGGTAATACAATGCGCAGGCTGGAGATTTATCTGCAAGACTGGTTTACATGCATACATTTATTTTATAGACAAGCCCAAGCAAAAAAACAATATGCTAATAGGAAATGAGTGTATTTGTGAATCATTCCTTCTAGAATAGAGTCCCATTCTGCCTTCCCTGTCCCACTGCCCTCTCTTCCCATGCTGTATTTATTATGACAGCACCTTCAGTGACAAGGAAATCTTAGACATTTTAAGGTTGGGCCACACTCTAGAATTCAATCAATGGAGTACCCCAGACAGGCATGGCTTCTTATAACACAAAGTGGTGAATAATAAAGACTAGACCTCTGGGTTAGAATAATTGGTCAGGTCTCACCTTGAGGGTGAGGAATCTGACCATTAAATGACAAGGACAGAACCAGCACTGCAATAGTGGCACCCAGAAAAAGTGACCCACCTTCTCCATTCTAGTGCATTTTGTTGCACTCTGGAGAGGAAAAATGACTTCTCACACTAGTTAACATAAATTTAGCAGTAAATCAAGCATTTCTAGCACTGCGATTTTTGTGAGAAAGGAAATATTTGGTTTGTGCAACCTGGGGATTATATGGTGTGTGTGGTAAGTTCCTAGCTTTTCCAAGTCCACCTTGGGCTAACCAAGCATGTAGAGTTCAACCATGAGACAGAGTGGAGAACAGATGGGGCAGGAGACACTCTGTGTGTTCTAGAGGCTTGGAGTTGGTAATGACTTGGGGGAGGCTGGAGAGAAGAAAAACAGACTTTGATGGTGAGTAAACAGAATATGTTTTCCATTAGCTTAATACTAAGAGCATTTAAAAGTGTTGCTGTTATACTAAGACAGCAGGTCTCGAGTGTAAAATACATCCTTTTCTCCTTGTAGAGATCACATTACCAAGACGAGCCAGGGCAGTTGGCCGAGGTTTCCTTCCACGAGGACCTGGTGGGTAACAATAGCACGTGGCTCCTGGAAGCTCTTACAGGGACAGCACAAATCTGTTGTTATCAGGACTAGGAGGGAAGGCTGTTGCGTAGGCCCCACCTCACCTGAGACCATCTAAAGAGGCATGTCCTCCTCTCTGACTCAGAACAAAATAAATACCATGAATGGACCAGCAAAAGTGAGAAGCCTGGACTCAAAAAACAAGTAGGTTTTCATTTGACTGTTCATGTTCAGTGAATTGAAAGTACAGGGTAAAATTAACTACAGATTTAGTCAGTGCTTTTCAATGAGAAATCTGAGAATTCACTTTTGCACTTGCTGTTGCTCAGCTCTTTACTAAGTGTTTGTTGCCAAGACTGAAATCCTTCTCTTAGGAGACCCCAGCATTAAAGCAACAAGGTTGGTTGGACCCTCACACGAGGAGAGTCTAATTTCAAATTCCCTGCCACTTACTCTGGGAAGAGACCCTGAGGTGCCTCAAAAGGCCTCCAGCAAGAAGTGGGAGAACTGTTAATTTAAGCCAGGCCTGAGCACTTGTGTGTATCCCTGGTTGGCAAACCTGTCCACAAACCCAGTGGCCCTGAGCAAGCTGAGCACTGGGGCAATAGCCTGGTCCAGTTCTTCATAGAGCCAGGCCATGAAGCAAAGTGAGGTCTCATCAAGGAAAGTTCTGAGTATCTGGCACTATGGTTTGGTTTTGTTTCTGTTTTTTGAGTCATAAAAAACCTAAGAGATCATCAAGTCTATTCCTCCATTTCACAGATGGGTAAATAGAGAATGACCCATAGCTATATCGATAGTTAATCACAAAGTGAAGATCAGAATTAGCCTCCTGACTCTCCTTCCAGTGCCCTTCCTTGGGACATCTGTCTATCTCTTCTCCTCTGCCATTCCCACGCTGGCCTTCACTGTTCAAGAGGTGCCAGTGAGGAGGGCTCTCCTTCTGACTCATTAGGAGAAACAACCTCTCTTAACCTCTTGGGGGAGCGGTCCAGCCCAGAGGTGTTGAGTGGGCCTTTCAAAGGGTCAAAATGAACTGACTTGGTTCTGAAACTGGAAAATAACACCCGATCTGCTTCCTGCAGCTCTTGGTGCACCCCAACTGTTTTCACCCTCTACCTCCACTTCCCCTGCAGAATGAGCCAGCTGACGAGAAAAAAAAAAATCTTATCAGCCTAACAAGCCACTTACATTGTATTTGAGAGAGTGACTCACACTTGCATTTGTCTTCCTCCAGGAAGATTGTCAAAGCAAAGGCAATGGGGAACCCCAGCTGGTTCTGCTGCCTCTCCCACCAAACAGGTCCACAATACACTCCTTACCAGCAAAAATCAACATTCCCACAGGAACCGGAAATGCTAAACTGTTAATAGCCTCCCTAGGGTTTAACTTCTTGCTATGATGCTTTCAACTATTTCATCACAGTTTAGGCAGAATAAAGTCTCACAGTGCTCCTAAGCATTGCGATCAATGAGCAGCTCTGCCCTCCCAGCCTGCCTCTGGTTGAAGGCCTCTTCTCCCATCCATGTTTCATTCTCCCCAGAGAAGTGGACTCAGGTGGCTGCCTGGGAAGTGGGTAGTCCAGCTAAGCTCTTTTTATTTCCTTGGCAGTGATTCTCAAAGTGCAGACCCAGGCCCAACATCAGCATCAATGGAACCTGTAGGAAAAACAAATTCTCAGGCCGCACCTCAGACCTACTGAATCAGAAATGGGTGGGGGGAGGTGGGCAGTAATCTGTGTTTAACAAGCCCTCCAGGTGATTCAGATGCACAATCTGTTAACAAGCACAGTCTTAAGGTAATAGGAGGCATTTAGGACTGGAAAAGTCAAAAGCAGAACACGTTTGGGAAATCCATAAGGATCTCTCCATATGGAATCTGAGGTTGTTCCCTCCCTCCCTCATTGACCTGCATAGGAAACAGGCCCCCGGCTCTCCATCAAGTAGGGAATGCTCTTTGCACAAGGCGATGTCCAAACCAGCTCATGTCAGATGGTGTCCTCACTGGTTCCATAAAAGCTGAAATATTTGGGAATGCAGCTGTGGCACACTGCACGGATGGAGCAAGAACCAAACTCCTATTTCCCTTTCTGAACTCTCAAATGTGACGTGTTGCCCTCTTCTGAATCAATCTTTTAAATGCCATTTCCTCTGGCGAAAGGTGTTTTAACCTGTTCTGTTTCATAAAAGTCTCTCCAGATCCAGCATCTTCACTTGGGGCCTCAGAAATGCCTTATGCATTATTAGGTTGCAATGTTTCCTTATGGCTGAATAAAAAATGAATCTTATTTTTCAGGTCTCATTAAAAATCAGCAACAAATTGGAAAGGATTTTGATTTAGTGTTACACCTTGGTCCCTTTACATTCCTCTACACATTGGGTACCAACTTTTGATGCAGAGCTCTATAAGCCCAGTGGGATGTTCCTGGAATTCAAGGTCACTAAATCAAGTTTTAGGTATCTTCAAGAACATCTCAAAGATACTTTTACTACTAATATACTATTTGTTTCTGAAACTAATCACTGGATGTGTAATACAGCCACCTCACTGTCCACTAATCAATAAGTAATACTGCTGATGTGCAAAGGTATCCCAACAGCTAAGCACAAAACATCATTTCCAATACAGGTAATGACTGCCCCCAGTGCCCAACTTTTATTAGGTATTAAAACTCTAGGCCTCTCTAGAGGAATACATAGATGTATAGATTTTTGCTGTTCACTAAAACATGTATGTATGTATATATATATTTTTTCTTAAACATACATTTTTAGATAACTTCTTCTGTTTTCCAGTCAAGCCATCCCCAAAATGAATGGCTACCTTCTGAAGCTGTGACCTGCTTTCCACCTTAAGTCTACAGGAAGAGAATGGATGACAACCCATAGGGAGGTAGCCCTCTATATTTGGTGACAGGACAAAATAAAGTACCTTCACCATCCTTTCCAGCTCCAAGATTCTCAAGTTTCTTCCCACAGAGCCAGTGGCCAACTTCGAACTACACTTAAAATGTATCCTGAAAGTCTGTAGAGTTCCCTGAAATGAACCAGTTCCAGTTCTTTTCATTTTATCTTAATGAATCCAAATCACAAAAAATAACAACAGTGAAGCTAGATGGGCTAGAGGCTTTTTTAACCGAAAACAAATCCACTGAATGTCCTTCTAGCTCTTGACCCTCTATTTACAATAGATATCAGCTCTCCTCTCTCAGACTCTGACTTATCAGAGTATTGTAGAGCAAACACGAACTATGTCTTGAGTCATATCAATCTAAACTGAAAATGCATCAGCTTTATCATCACTGACGAACTTCTTAATTAACCCGATGTGAAAATCTCATCCGCTTTTGGTATAGAAATGAGCAGTTCCATGAGCATTTATTTCATCACTGAGTTTTTACTAGGCAAGGTTTTTCTAAGTCATGACACTTTTTAAAAAGTGTATCCTGTACAAACGAAAGGAGAGAATTCTAGAGACATCACACTATCGAGTTTCTTTGCTGAAACTTGGTCATTTCATGATAATTCATCCATGGTTTTAATTTTATCAATTTCTCATTTAAAAATTATTCTTCTTTTTTGAACCAATTCTATCCTCTTAGGGTCTTGATTATCTAAACAACACATTATTAATTTTACCTTTAAGAGTTCCCACCTCAGGTATTCATTCACTCTATGAGGGGGGGATGGAGAGATAACATCTTTCGTGCCCCTTTATCTATAAAAATGCAAAAAATGCCACCAATTGACAAAACAAAATTTTCTTCAATCCATGTCTTTAACATAAGCAAAGCACATAATTCAAAAAAAAAAAAAAAAAAAGGAGCTTGCTTTACTGAAGAATAACTAAGCCAAAGACATTGTGTTCCATCTTTGTGTTGAAATGCAGATTTCCCACTAAAAGGCAAATCCTTCATTTCAAAAGGTTGAATAGGATGGTACTTAAAAAAAGAATCCCAGCTGGTTAAATTTAGGGTGTTGAAAAAAGTTCACTCCAATAATATTCCTTGGCTCTGGTCCCAAAGTATTTTCACTTGATCGTGAATTAGATAAATTTTTATTACACTTTGAGCTTTTGCTTTAGAATGATGGAACTTATTGAGGAGACTGGAAGGGTAGCTGCATAAAAAGACAAATTGTCTTAGGACCGTTTTTTTTTTCTTTGTTTAACTGTGTATATCAGTATGCAAAACATGTGTGCCCAGGATAAATTCTATTTATTCATTATGTCATGCATCCGCTCAACAACCATTTACCAAGTACCTATAAGGTCCAAAGCAGTGGGCTAGCCTCTGTGGGCAGCACACAGAAAACTCAGACCGACTACAGGAGCCTTTATTTAGTAGAGAAGATAAGGCCAGCACAGAACTCCCTCTACTCCAATTTTGTTAGTGAGCCATGAGAGAAGTGCTGTTAAACTGCTAGAAAGAAAGAAAAAATCCATTTGGAAGGAAAGAAAGTGGCTTTGGAAGAGGTAACTGAGGAACCAGACCTGGAAAGTCAATAGGAAGGACTTTCTAGACAAAAGAAAAAGCAGATATGAATGCCCAGAGAGAAGCAAAGCCCAAGGTGTGCACGAAGCAAATGAGGCCCAACAGTAGTGACATCTAAATCAAAATACTGTAAACCAGCTCATCCAGTTGACAGCAGAGGATGCGGTCCTTGACAAAGCCCTCTCATGATTTCTGTGAAGTCTTCAGTTTTCACGGCTTCCTATTTTCCAAATATCACATTTTCTTAAAATAAGGGACACAATCATGTGAACTCTTGTGAAACTCATTATGAAAATTCATCTGTCCGGTTTGTTTCCTCCACTTCGACTTTCTTCTGCTGATCAATGGTGGGTGGTCTCCTAAGATGGAATTCGTTGTGTTTTATCCTTCTGAGTCAGACAAACAAGTGTTGATAGCCATGTTCTTCTACGCAATACTGCCTCCCCGTCGTTAAATAATCCATTTCAGATGTGTCATTGCCAGCTTAAGGTGGGCTTGTACTTGCTGGCACATTTTCAACAAATAACTGCAGAAAAAGGAGATTTTCCTACACTGCGTTGTCTCTCCGATTATCAACTTGCCCTTCCCTCAGCATTTCCCTTCTTCCTTCTCTTCTCCTCCACAAGAAAGGCGGGCGTCACCTTACACCCACTCTGAGTCCTGGTTTGAGGATTTTGTTTGCATGTGGTGAGGTATGAGTGCGTGCGTGCGTTCGTGTGTGTGCAGGCTGGCCTCCACTTCAGGTATTTTTCAGGTTATTTGGGGAAATTTGGGAACCACTTTTAAAGATGCCTGGGCCCAGTGCTTTCCCCCACAAATCTCACTCTCCAGACTCTTTTCTTCCTTTAGGATGTTCCTCTGAAGAGACTACGGGAACTAAGTCAGGAACCCAGGTTCTTCAGTGTCAACTCTGCCACTCAACAGCTGTGCATGACTGTGAGTAAATTTCTTCCCTTTTCTGGCCCTGAGTTTTCTTGTCTTTAAAAAGAGAAGACCGGCTTGGATGGATGACTTCTCTTTTCTGTTCCTCACATCTGTCAGTCTCCTTGAGGCCAGATTCAAGGCAGGAGACTTGGATGCAGTTAAGAGACCTATTGTGGGCCACCCTAGAAGTTGGCCTGGATGGGATTAGGAGAGATTAGGATGGACCTGCAGACCTGTGTAAACTGACTCCAGTCACCAGGTTAATCCTTAAACTGAGAGAGTAGGCCTGGTAGTGGATTTCAACCTCCTGGGCCATGTCTGAGCATCAAGGAGAAACCTAGGTGGGTCTTAAGCCAAAGAGACGGAAGGTCAGAAAGAACCAGGAAGAAACTTCCCACAAACTCAGGCTAAATGTCAAGAGGAAAAGCCTTTGCTGTCCATGCCAGAAGGCCAGTGGCAAAGCTAGGCCTCAGATCAGAGCCGCGCACTCACTGTATGCAAGGGAACACGCAGGACTCTAAAAAAAGCCACAACCCTCTCCCAGCCACCTCAAACCAGGGAGGCACAGCGAGCATCTTGTGGTCCTGACCGACGCTCAACCATCTTGAAGGGTTCCTGGAAAGCCATATGTAAAATGGATTTCTGTAAAGTGAATTACATTTGCCAACCAACATAATTTCAGAGATGTTTCATCACCCTTCCAGGATCATCGAAAATTGGCAGGGTTTCTAACATTTTACCTTTTAAGTGCTTCTTCCTCCACCCCTCCCCAACCTCTCTGTCAAGTAGTTAATGATCTGTAAACAAACACTTTAAATTCAGTGGGGGAGCTCACTATTTAAAGAAACCCTGTGGCGAAACCTTTGGAAAAGTTAACAATCTTTCTGTAATGTGAAAAATCACCCGCTAATTTATCAGTTTCCATTGTTGAGATTTTTGTGTGTTTTGGGTTTTCTCAAGGTGGGGCTCAACTGCAATACCTTTGTGGTTAGAAGAAGGTACAGGTGATGAAAGAAGTTTCCCTGGATGCATTCCTTTCACCCAAATTGTCCAGCGTCACCCAAACGTATTCAAAGACTCCACACATGCCTCCCTTCCCTACCTGAGAAATGAAGGGTGGAAAATCACAGTCCCAGACACCTGGAAAGCTTTGAAAACTACACTTGAGTTCCTTCTGATTTAAGTATTGCTAGATGCCTGAGGAGGATGGAATAAGCATTTTCAACTGAGGGGATGAAAAGACATTTGGGCGATAAAGATGGATCCTATGAGACTGACCATTTGCTTAGCAAACGTTTAATTCTGATAACACCAGTCAGGGCAGCGGAGGACTTGTCTATCAAAGCCAACAGAACATGCAACTCCCAAATTACTCCGAAGAGGCCACCCTGAGCGTTTTTATCTGTGTCAACTCACAAGTGTAATTTATGCCTCTATATCACCATTTTCATCAGTCCCAAGAAAATACCAGAATAAGCCTAAGAAAACCAAGCTTAGTGTTTAGTGTTTATAAGAAGACCCTTGATCTTTCAGGTGCTCTTGGGCATTGTGGAGGAGGAAGTTGGCAGGTGCGGGCACTGCTGGAGTGACAAGGAAGAGGAGAGGCATGGTTGGAAGATGGGGCAGGCCCAGGGAGTACTGCCATCCAGCAAGCTGAAGAGTTTTCTGCTCTTATCTCCCAGAAATAATCCGTGCAGCCCTTCAAAGGAAAAGGACCCAGAAGAATGGGCAGCCCCAGGAAGCCTCTGTCAGGATTCCAAGCCTAGCCCTTTTTTAAGAAGTATGTCCTCCTCGCATTCTGGCCCCACGGCAATACTGTGGGATGAGGTAAGGTGTTATCCTCACCTCCCCAGCAAAGAAATGGTAGATCTCAGAAGCATCCTGCGGCAGTCATGAGGCCAGGGCTGAAACTCAGAGTCCTTCCCACCTTCTTGGGGACCAAGCTTTGCCCCTCATCATCACTCACCTCAGAAGCCGTCAAAATGGGCCAGAGCAGAGGGCGTTGCCCAGTCTCTAATTTTACAGCCACTTATAGGCAATACTTGCATTCCTGGGACTATAAAGTGGTGTGTATATGTCGGGGGAACGTGGGGAAGACACAGTCGATGGGCCTAATGCTCTGTGACAACCTTGGCCAAGAGATCCTTAGAACTAGAACTGGCCGTTCTCCAGAATTAAAACCTATTATGTCCTATGGTTAACACAGAATTGCTTGGAAATTATGAGAACTAATTTAAGGCTGCAGAGCTCTACAAACTGAAGGAAAAAAAATGGTCTAGGAGGTTAGGCTCTGACATTTCTTCAGGAACAAAAGTAGGCTGCCCTCTCGCCGGAGGTGAGATTGAATCAAGAAGGGTTCTGGTGCTGTGAGGCCAGGCCTCATCCCAAGGCAGTAAGTCTTTCTTTCAGAAACAGGCCTCTGCCCACCCCCAAGCTCCTTTAACTTGTGTCACCATCGCTCGGTCCCTCAGCACCTTCCCTCCTCCTGAGCACACAGCAGTGGAGCTCCAGCCGCAGCCCTAACCTCTCTGATGGAGTCCCGCAAAACAAAGGGAGGAGCAGACATAGCCTATTTATTTGAGGCCTATTTTCTCAGCAAAAATTTATAGTTATTGTGTTGGCTCTTTGCCCAGTTTCTAATCCTGCATTTACACCACTGACCAGCCTGGAAAGAATTTCCTGGATGACAAAGAAAGGTCCACATTATAATCTATAATCATTCAAGAGGCCTCAATTCAGCCACAGAATGGGTACTGCAGGCTGTTCTCGGGGTTTACTAATTCTGTTGATTCAACGAGGGTAACACCCAAAGTTATCAGACACCCCAAGCTCCTCACACTGAGAACACACCACTTCAGCTCCTGTCAACTCACTGGGCAGGTCCACTAGTAACTCAGCTCACGGAGACTGGCCTCGCTGCACAAAAGGGCCACAGTCCCCCTTTTCCTTCTCTGCAAGCATCAAGGGGGAGCTAAAGGAATCCCACACTACATCGGAGGCCCCAGGATCATTTTTCATTTTGAATCTAAGATTCAATGAGATTCTTCAATCAAGATCTCTTATATATCCACTAGGAACGGGAAATACTCCACTCTTCCTGACAAACCCCTCAGGCTGAAATCCTTTTGCTTCCAGAACCTCGACTTTCAATTGCTAGGTAGAAAGCTCCCTCTGTCACTGGCCCACAGATATCGGCCGCCAACACGCTCAACCCTTGTCAGGCAGAGGGGAGTGTGGACAGCAGGGCTTACGTGGTTTCAAAGAGGCCGACCAGGCAAGAACCGTCCTGTACTGTTGCCCCAGCTCTAACGCAATAAAATGTCTTTTATCAGTGTAATTCAAGGCAAAGAGTCAAGGGTCTGTCACCATTTTAAAGATGCTTATTACATGGCCACAAAAATTTGCCTCAGGCTCAAACCTGGCATGTAAGGTATCAGCGTGGGACAGGTTCTTTTGATTTGATTTTATTTTCTTACAAAATCCAAAAATGAAATGCTTCTGTCCCTCCCTTCCACCAACCGTTTTTTGATTTATGGAGAGGAGGAAAGAAATCTGAAGTTGACAGGTTGGGACAACTCCACTCAGCTTTCTCACTCAAAAGCTGCTTTTGTTAAACCGTACTTTGCATTTATGGCCTGCGGCTCTTGGCTGACGCTGGGGCTGCTCCTCCAGGACGGAGCTGGCTGTGGACTTCCCCAGGAGGAGGCCCTACTGAGATTACTGGGGGCACTGAAGCTTGGGGGGAGGGGGGCTGGAGGAATGAAAGCCTCCGGTTCGACAACAGATAGGATGGCAAAGGATATGCCACTCTCTGTCTCCAGCTTTCCACCTCATTTCTCTTTGGCCCAGGGCTCCATGTGGTCATCATGTATCCACCAGCAGTGGTTCCCCAAGCGAAGTCAAAGCCTTCTGAGAACCAAGACTGTACTGTCCACCTCTCATCGCCTGGCACCATTCCGAGCAAAGAATAAATACTCAGAAACTGAGGGCCATTCAAGAGACTTTTCTTCCTGCTGGAGAGCTATTTATCCTAGATGACCCCTGGGCTGGAAGGAGTGGCCGTGGAGCCAACAGTGACCAGTGGAACCTTCCCTTCCTGAAGACGCTGAGGTCTCTCCAGTAAATGATTTACTAAACCAAGGAGCCTCCAGGTCAGCCTTGACCCAAGAGATGATTACAGCCCCTTAAAGTGGCTGCAGGCACATCGGTTCACTGTACAATTTTGGCAATCTGTAATTGTATATTTACTCAATGGTCATTATGGACAATCAGGTTAATAATTCACTTTCCAAATGCTGTATAATTATACAGAAGAGTTACACTAGACGTCAAATTTCCTTACTTCTTCTAATGAATTAGTCTCAATTACCTAGTCTGGGTCCCTTTCCTCTCCTTCTCTTAATTTTTTTTTTATTTTTAGAAATTTTCTACCCTTTATTCTCATCCCCTACCTATACCCCGTCTTTCTGCCCCAAGAGAAAGAATCGTGTGCTCTCCTTCAGTTCAAATAATCCTATTTAGAATTCATAGTTTTGCTCCACTAAAAGGTTTAAAAATAAAGCGAGGCAGCTAGCCACGGAAGGAGCATGGAAGGCTGGCCAGATGATGTCATCTGCCTCCCCGCCTCAGATGCAGGAGAACACCCGCAGCCACCTACCCCTCATCACCCAAGTTGCACCATATCCTGGCACAGCACAGTAGAAGCCCCAAGGAGAAGGAATGCAAAGCCCTCGTGTGCTCTGTGAGGCCGGAGCTTCCCAGCCAAGTGACTGGCAAGGGCCCCAAAATGCGAAACCACGGCCTTGGTCTTGGGAGACAACCCCGGCAGATTCCACCTCTGCCTGGGACATGCTGGAGGGTATGAAAAGAGAAACACGCACAACCTGAAAACAAAACTGGGGTAGGGGTCCTAGAAAAAGCAAAATCGTTCAGAACCCAAGGCCTCCTCTGTCTCCAGAGGCTAAACCAGGCAGGCCTTTCGCAGCTCTGTTTTGAGATGTGAAAACTACACCTCGCCCACCACGAGCACATAACCTGCTTTCAAGGGTCAAAGCTATTTCTGCTCCCCAGGAGGGCAGTGTGGTCTGCCCACCCGAGCCGGGTCACCCCAGGCTGGAACTGAGGCCACCCAGGCCACAAGCTGTAGGACTTGGCAGGAAAACCCAGGCAAGACAAGAGCCCTTGAGCACAGCTGCTGGAGGAGGAGAGGGGACAAAGGTGACAGGGTTGTTCACCGCCAGCTCTTGGCTAAGAGTGATTGCAGCTGAGACAGTGTTTCTTTTCTATGTTAATGGGTTATGATTTTTTTTTTTGTCTTGCTTTTGATGTTCCATCCCCTACGTCTTTCTCTCTCCCACGTGCTACATCCAGCACACACAACTCAGGGCTCTAGTATTTTAAAAGGTGCTTTTTATTTTTATTTTTGCATATAAGAATGATGTTCTAACTGACCTCCAATGCATTTTTTGTTATGGTGGGAGAGGCTTTTGACCACCACAGTGTTCTAGAATCAAAGAGCTCAGCATGAACTTTGGGAAGTGAATCGAGAAATGTCTGGCCAGCCAGCCAGCCCCAAAGAAAATTTTCGAACTTGCGAAACCCACCGAGATAGAGAGGACAGCTCCAGAACCTCTAGTCCGTTCTCACCTTTGTGTCAAAAGAAAGAAGACGTCTCCTAGTTGAAGGTTTGGCTGTCCTGTTTGAATACAATTTCCTGCTCATCGGGGGTGTACCTGACGCCAGAGGGCATGGGGCAGACTAGTAACTGGGAGGAGGGAGGGTTCTATGCTTTTAGAGCATTTGGGACCATTTTATCTAGACAGTTTAGTTTGGTTGGCATTTTTCTGTTGTTTGTTCAGGTTGTGGTTTCTTTTCCTCCGTAAAAAAAATAAATTTGGAGCTGTATTTGCTTCCTGTCCATGGAGCGGACAGAAGGAGGGTGTGCAGTGGAGGAGGTGTGTGGAGAGAAGGCTGATAGATGGAGCCGGGCCGAGAATATCCGGAATTGGAGAAAAGTGAGAAATGGAGCTTTTTCTTGGCTTCCAAACAGTTGTAATTTCTACTGCCACTGCTTAGATCCTGGGCACCAGGCATAGAGAGTGGGAAAGGGGGCATGTGACAACTTTGCCACAAATCGGGATTTGGCATTTAAAACCACAGGAAACAAGAAGAATAGAGGGCTCCCTTATTTATAGATTTGTAGATGAATTGAATGGGATAACTAAAATGTACTTCTCCCGTATCTGAAGGAGCAATTCCGCTTACAGACTTGGAAAGTTTCCCATAAAAGAGTATCACTGGACCCCGGAAACATGCTACATCCCCAAGCTAAGATCGGCTTCCTGAAAACTGAGCAGAAGGCTGCTCCTTCAGTGGTAGTTTAAGAATTCTACTTTGAAGGACAAGTCGGTACCAAACTACATTTAACGGGATTCGGTTCATCTGATTATACAGTGCCTTGCTTTCTAGAATATGTAATCATCTCTTTCTGATGACATTTTAAATGTCCAGCTAGACAAATAATTGCAGCAATAATTGATGGCAGAGTCAAGCAGGAAGATTGCTGATTGGCAGAGTCCCCACCGAAACAAATCTTTCTTTCAAACGTTACAGGAATGCTGCTTAAATCTAACTTTTGCTGATAAATGCTCAAAATCTGATTTACTGATAAAGGCACCGCAAGAAAACCTGCACTTCAGCTTGTGATTACTCTGTGAGCTGTTAGAAGAATCAGGCAGCATGATTTATATATTTTCCATAAATAATTGCAAGGATAGCATGGATCGTTTAGAAAGAACCAGCATGGGCAAGAGAAGTGTGGCTCCCGCACATCCTGAACAATGATGGGCAACCATCAAGTGTACAGCCTTTCCCCCTCAGATACATATCCTCTGGTAAAGAAATGGTTTTGGGGTGGGAGGGGAATCACCCAGAAAGGAAGACACACAAATTACCAGCTCCACTCAGGCCTTTGAAAGCTGGTTCACATCAGTGCCTCAGATGGTGACTCAAATTCCTCCTGCCCTATGCACAGAGCCCTGCATGTGACCAGGAGGCCTGAGCTCAGACAAACCCTAGGTGATCTCAGGCAAGTCCCTGGATACAGCTGTCATCCATCCCCTCCAGCCCCTAGTCTGTTTCTCTGTCCAAGACAGAACCCAAATCAATTATCTATACTGTGTGTTTTTGTTGTAATATTCAAGTTATTACAGTTTGGGACACTGCTTCCAACAAGTCAGACCCTGTGGAATGTTGTGATGGTCAGAAATAACTCACAGAGCATGCTTGTCTCCGAGAAACATCAAATGAGCAAGCTGGCATATTAGCAGACATGGATTACAGTAAGAAAAACACTAATACAGAAAATGTATCTGTTTGCTTCAACTAGCAATAAAAGCAAGAATTCAGAGATGGGGTCTCTGCCAAGATGGGGTCTCAGGCTTTGTCCAAAGCACTAGAATTGAAGATTTCCTTTCATTTCCCTCCGCGGCCACCACCACCCATTTTTTTTTCTTCTTGTTCTTTCCTCATTTCTTTCTCCTTCTTTTTTATTTTCTGGGTCGGGGGTACGTTTTTCCCCCTTGAATCTGAGCCATTATAGGCAAGTTTGTCTCATAGCTTCTGTTAAAAATCAGAAGCTTGTTAGATGTAATGATTATTTGCACTGTGACACTTACCATGTATGAGGGGGCTTGTCGAACAGCTTTACTCTAATTTAGAGCTCCTCCGTCAATTAGAAAGCCCTCAGATTTTCTGCAAATGCAGGTCACTATCGACAGCTCATGCTTTTGATGCTTTGCCTGTGACAGTTGTTGGGCTGCCCTTCCAGGAGCTGGCAGCGTTGTCCAAACTCTGATAGTGTCAGAAAATTCAGTCACCACGGCAGCTTCACAGGAAGTTACATGCAAGGTGACCGTCCGCACACAGTCTGTTTCCCCACAGCCAACAACCCTGATGAAATCTGCATTCCCATTCAGCTAAAAATAGCTCAAATTTCAATCCTTTTTCTCTCCCATTTTTCTTCTCCTTCCCACTTCTCTTCTCTCCTCTTCCCATTCTCTTTCAAGTATCTCCCTTTTCTCACCTTCCTTCCCGCTACCCCCTGCCACAATCCTGGTCCTTGTGCTATTGAAAACCATCACATTCGCCAGAAAGGGGAGTGGGTCTTCCAGGTAAGCCAAGTTAGGTTTTTTTTTCTTTTTTTAATTGAAACAGCAGTGATTGTGGAACAGAAACTGCCTCCCTTCTTTAAAAAGAAATCTTTTTTTTTTTGCGCTGATCAGCAGCTGCACCTGGGAGGTAGAGGTCAAGTCTCTACTTCCAGCAATGGCTTACATGTTTTTTCTTAAGGGAAGGGGGGACCTTAAAAGGGGAGAAAAAAGGAAGGAAGAAGGAAAGGTTAACAACTCAAGCAAAAATCCATTCAGGGCTGAAGTTGTCCATTCTTATCAGCATTCCAATTTAAGATCTTAAAATTACAGGAATTCTCACTTAGGAATAGCTTATTATGGGTATGTACGGAGGGGGGTGGCATGTGTGTGTGATGTGTACATGACCATATATGAGTAAACCTGTGTTTATTTCATTCATCAAGTTCGTCTAAATTTTATGAGGTTCAAGACAAAACATAAAAAATCCTCTGTAGCACCTGCCTAAGACTTGGCCAAAATAGAGACTAATATTTAAATCAAAATAAAAAAATATTAAAACTGTTTGCATGCACTCCCACCACCAACAACAACAACAACAACAAGGCATGGTCCTGGAAGAACCAGCTATCTCTTGCCACCATAGTTCCCAAGCTAACTCATTTTACCAGGCCAAAGCCCATGTCTCTAAGCAGACCCAATTCTTCCTTGAAGTCCCTGCGAACAAAGGCTGGAGGCCAAGGGTAATGGGAAGCCTGTCCTGGCAGATGCTATCTTATGAAATGCAGTGGGTTGAGATGGGGTGGGATGCCCATCTTACACAAACCCAGATTGGCCTGGCTAAAGTCCCAGCAACCAGGCAGAGTGGAGTAAGGCAACCCCCTCAGGAATCCCACGGACAGCATCTTCAGCAGTGGGCCACTAACCCCAGCAGGGACCCATGCCTCCACCAACATCCTGCTGCTGTCAGCTTGGTCATCAGCCTCCAGACACCAGTCCCAGGAGAGCCCTCCATGCCCTTAAGCTAATTGAAAAACAAAACAAAACAAAACAGGATCATTTAGATCCTGCCTAAGAGGAAAAAATAAGAAAAAACCTAGACCCGAAAAATACTATGAAAAGTGGCAAAAACCAATCAACTCACTTCAAAAGAAAACACCTCCATCCAGCATCACAACCAGATGCTGAATATTAGGTTCCTAGGAAGGTGCCCTAGCAACCTAGATATGAGAAACAACGCTTGCTATTCTGAGTGAGAAGTGAAGTTGCCTCTCACTCAGGACTGTCAGACCTGGCCCATAAATACAACAAGCCCTGCCCCTTGTGAACAATGGGCTGAGCTCAGCCTGGAGCCCAGAACAGACAAGCGCTTCCCTGAAGTCACACAGCAATTCCAGGTCCTCCAGACTTCACCCTATAGATGGTTTTATATTCTCATGGAAATATGTATTGCTACATTTGGTCCCCACTTTCAACAAGAGGGCTGGAGAATGAGCCTGCACGTTTTAGAGTTTCCTTTCTCCATCACAAACACACACACACACACACACACACACACACACACAATCTGTGTAGTATATTTAGGGATCTATTTCCATATCTACACAAAGTTTCTAACACCCTGTTTTGTCAGCAGGTCAAGAGCAGAGGACAGTGGCAAGCTGTTCTCCATTCTGAAATGGATTTGACTGAAAGGCTGCTGAAGGTCAAGACATCCTGGGGAGGCTAGTACTGGCACTGGGGCTTTCAGGGTCATTGCTCTGTGGGTGGAACATGGCTCATTTCCAGAGCATGACCTGTAATTTGTCCTCTCCCACACACGTCGAATCAAGACACCAATCACAGTTCTACTGGCCTACCTTGCTCCACCTCCAATCTGGCAACTGTGCCTTTCTCTCATACAATAAGACAGAAAAAGATAGCCAAATGCTGGGAGTCCACTTTGTGCACATACATGTAGTTAAGTACTGAGGCAAGTGAGAAATTCAAGAAATCTACACACACAAACACACACACTTTAAGAGAGAATTTCTAAAGACCTACCAATCTGTGGTATTGAAAGAAAGGGGCTACACCTGGCCCTGAAAATTGAGATCGTATCTTCCTACAAGACCACACAACCTGTGACAGACCTGAGGTCATCAGCCCTCAAAATAAATAATGCACAGAAATGGGTAGATTATTATCAGACATCAGGAAATTCCAGCTGAACATTAGAATAAAATTTCTTTCAAGAAGAGCTTTATTGTGTTAGACGGTTGACCAAGGCATCACATGGCATGACAGAGAAGCAGTCCTTAGTCTTAGAATGACCACATCCCTCCATGGAAAGTTTTTACTCAATGCCCTATAAATGACACTCACAGGCTGCCTGAGACAAGCCATTCTGTCTCTCAAACCTGGCCACTGCTCACTCCCCTTTTTATGTATTCACCCTTTTCGTTGCTATCAGAAATGGAATCAGAACAAATATTTAATTTTAAGATTACCGTTCTATCAGAATCAAAGACTTGGGTAATTCAAAGCTAAGGCAAACGCCCCTCCTATAAATCTATCTTAGCTGTTCAGACTGAGCTATTTCACAGTTCCAGGAACAGTCTCCCTGCCTTCAATCCGCTATTTGCCACAGGCCTCTGCCACAAGGCAAAAGGAGGAAAGCCAGTGCTGTACTTCTAAGTGTGTGAAGTTCTAACCTTTTACCCATGTAATGATCTACTTAACATAATATTTTGTCTTTAATCAGAGAAAGAGTAAGATAATTTGATATCCCATAAAACTCCCTAACCTATATTTTGCAAGTCGATTAGCCAGTCCTTTTGCGTTAATGTCAGCACATCCCATGTTGCATCTCCAGTCAGGCTTTTGGGTGTCTGTGGCCCACAACGACACACACCGAGGGTGGGGGGAGGGGAGGAGGAGCTGGGCAGTGGCCAGTTACTTTTCGGTCATCTGTGTGGAAACTGGGAAATGGTCTTCTCAAATGGAGATGATCTTCCCTTGGGATCCTTCTGGAGGGCTATAAATACTAGAATGTACTAATCAACGTTACATATTTAAAACTGAATACAGAATCAGATTACATTATAAAACTAAATGATACTGTTATAAAATCTAAAGCAAAAAAAAAGGTGAGAGAAACATGAAAAGAACTCTTAGCTGTTCCCCTTAAGTTTAGCCCTACCCTCTGGCAGTCAACCCAGCCTTAAAGGAGGATGTTCAAAGTAACTGTTTTTCACCCTCTTACTTCTGAGCAATAGAAGGCAAAAAGCAAGACGTTTAATTTTAATGCAGTCATTTTCCCATCAATCATTCTATCTACAGAAGCTGCAGAAAGGTGAAGACTTGAAATTGATGAACGTTTTATGAGAAATCTGCCTAAGAATTTGGTCTAAGACTATGAGAATGAACATGGACATGCGGCACAAACACAAAATATAATTTTCCCAACTCCAGCAGTCTGGTAATGTCTGACTGTAACAGCTTATGACTCAGTTTTCCCATCTCTAAAATAGAGTCTTTAACCAAATCTGGGAAAATTAAGAACAATTGGATGTTAAACTCTTAGAGCCCTCTCTTTGCTATTACTTTTGACCTGGTTTTTAGGACACAGTAATATTTATAACACATTTTCATTATGCAGAAACATTAAACTTTTCCTGGAAGAATCTGTCTCATTGGATGTTAAAAGAGAATGTTTCCTTCCTTCTAGGAACATAAGGAGTGAATTTGGCTATTCCATCAACGCCTATAAAAGACACCTGAGTCATCGTTTTAACTGAATGCTTTCTCTAAGAATTCCACCTAGGAGAGGAAGAAGACGACCGTCTGCAGTGTGTAGGGAAAAGCATTGTGTTCTCCTGATTCCTCTCCTCTGTCCTTGGCAATCCAGTTACAATTTGACAGCATTTAAAGATGACAGTACTTGAGGTAATAGGACAATGCCATAACAGGATTACAGCAAATGTGAAAGAAAGGACACACGTAGGTACTGTCATTTAGGTAATGTCATCTATGATCAGTTTTTGTTTCATTTTTTGCTGACACAGAAGTCAGTATCACTTATACAATTCATTGTAAATCCAGTTATGGCTGTAAATAGTTTGCTTCCCCGATGAAAGGAAACACTTGTTATACCGCAGTGGGATTCGATGAAAATTTTTTCACATCTACTTTTGGTTGACGTGAAAATAATAACAAAAAAAAAAAAAATCCAAACCAATAAAAAGATTCAAAATAGTAGCCTGACTTCACTACCACCCCAAATGAATTTATCTTCAAAGAAAGAAGAAAAATTTCTTTTGGTCATAAACAATAGGTGGTCAATAGGTTTCTGAAGGATGTCTTAGACCCCAGTGAAACTGTTGCTTTAGAGAGTTTGAAGAAGATAAAGTGGAAACACCTAGATTCACAGTAAGGGAGCCAGTCAGTCCTGGTTTATCCCCAACAGGGTCCTTGTCAGTCACTTACACTATTTCTCATTCCATTTCCTTTATGTCATTTTGCTCCCAGCACATCCAAATCTATACAATACAAGCTTTCAGAAGTAGCTCTACCCTACTTGCTAATGAATTTCTGCCACCTGTGAGTTTTCCCCTACAGCCACCACATCTCCTAGAAGCTGTTATTTCTTTTCAGTGAACACACAGGTGCCCTGTCTGCCATTAAAATGGCTTCCGTATTATCCAGGACAAGGAGCCATGGGTATGCCAAGTGACCCACCACAAAAAAAAAAAAAAAAGCTGGTCTCAAACCAACACTTGTCTCAAAACGAAATTCTAGCTAGAGGAGGTAAGACCACAAAGGAGGCTAGTTCTCCCATAGAACATTCTGAGCTCATTAAGATTTTCGCTTTCTTTATGACTTTCTCTGCTTCCCTGGCTAACCTCCTGAGACCTCAGATCTTTCCTTTCCAAATATCTACCTATTACCCCTTTGATCAACAATCTTCCTAACCCATCCAGAAAAGTTCATTCACATTCAGGCTAGGCTTATAAGCCCCAGAATAGGAGTGTTCTACTCAAGAGAGTTCATAAGAACGTGAATTTTGTTGCTTGCCTTGTTTCATCACACGCCATCTGAATAATAATTGCCATCATAAAAACTGTCCACGCCCTGAACAATTTCCCAATGTCCCTGTGGATGGCCTAGAGGAGAGGGACAAGAGAACAACAGGGAGCCTAACGGACTCCTGCTTCCTAACTTCATTCTTGTCCACTCCCCATCTGCAATATGGGCAAAATGAAAACTTTCCAAGACTAAAAATTCCCTCTGTGTTAATAACAGACCCATTTTGCTGGTCCCCTGCAAAGTCTGGTTCCATTCTGCTTGTGCAAGGAAACCATACAGTCACCCATCTCCATTCTCTAAACCATACAGATCAGCAGGGGGGAGAACTCAGCATGAAGAAACACAGACGGAATTCCAAAGACCCAACTCACCCCACCCCCCGGACAGAGGCCTCAGTTTACGTCTTCTAGAATGATGTCTTCGTCCTCTGCTCATCATATTTCAACAGCCTCCTGTGATCTACAAGATACAGTCCAACTCCTTACACTGCCTTTCCAGAGCTCCATAATCTAGTACCAAATTTCTATCCCAGGCTTAGTTCCCTCTATGGACCAATGAAAATACGCTGCTCGAGTAAAAACCTTCCCATTCTCTTTTTCATTCTGGCATTTATTCTTCCTCTCTGACGTCCTGGGATTCTGTTCATATTTGAAGGCCCAGCTAAAAGTCTGCTAGTTACTTTGGCATGCAGGCTCAATCTCTCCTTTCCCCAACTTCACAAAGTTCTCATTTCCTGCACCACTCTGGTCTCATACCCAGTCCTTACCCCACTAGTTACCTCTCTAGGCCTCCACTTAATTTGATGTCTTCCCAATGTTTCTTAAGTACAGGAACTCTGTCCTCTACTTATTTTTATTTTATTTCAAAGTATCCAGCGTAGCATGTGATATGATATAGATATAACCTGGGAATTCAACAAATAGTGGTTCTATGACTGCTTTTCCTTCCTAAAAGGGAAGTTATTTTGCCAAATATCATTTCTGTTTATAATGGCAATTTAAACCATCTTCGTACCCACAAACAGTTCCCTTCTGATATCTGCTTGAACTTCCAGATAAAAAAGGCAAGTAGCAGTAACACGTTATGCTACCCAAAGATTAGCATTCATATCCACCCTTTTTAAACAGCCATCCCACACCCCGGAGAAGAGCAGAAGTGAAGTATATGTGCCAACCAGAGCATGTGCTAAATTGATCAAGTCTGGCTGTCAGAGTTAGCAAAAAACAATAACATCTTCTCTATGTGAAACCCAGCTTCAAGGTTGAGCAACTCTCTCACTGTATTTGAACCATAGTCATCTGCAAAAAAATTAGGCTCTGTAGGAGCACATCCTGAATGCACAAAGCTAAGTTCTAAAAACATATTTTTAATATTCTTTTACATTCAGCACCACTAAAAAGGATTTTGTTCTGATGCCAGAGAGCAGCAAACATAAACGTCATTGGCTACCTTTAGCGATTGGGTGTGGTAAAGGGAAGGCCTAGCAAAAAGTAAGGCAGCAGTTAATGGGACTACTATTTGAAATGTTGCCCATATTCTCGAGGCTGGGACTGACTGTTCATATCAAAGTGCCCTGGGCATCCTCACTCCACCATGCCAGCCAAGACCTGGAGTCAGGCCACGTGGCCAGGTAGGACCCAACACTGCGCGCATGGAGGTCTTCCACAGTAAGGACACAAAGCTACACAGCCTTAGCACTGAGCTGGGGTCAGAAACGGCATTCCACACAAGTCTGCCAAATAAAGAAGCCAAGTTCAGATATCACGTTTACGCTGACTACCTTGGAAACTCTGCATGAGACAATTGAGAGAGAAAGACAGATGTTAAAAACAAGCAAAAACTCCCACTTTATATGAATTCACCGACAGTTACACAGTTACAAGGAAAAGATATATCAGTGAATAAGACTGACTTGGGCGCCCTCTCCCATTTTTGTTTTTTTAAAGCCCACTGGTATTCCACGAAATAGCCCTTACTTTCCCGTTCCCTCACACACTCTCACGTGCTCACACATTTCTCACTCAGATACGCATGCTCTGTTCACGGTGGATAACACCATCTCAGTCTGCTTCTACCACTCTCCCAGTTGATACCAACTTCTATGAAATCTCCTAAATCCACAGAGCATTCTGATTTCCCTGAAATGTACTTTGGTACCACCCACCCAAAGTCAACGGGAGCCTTGAGACGTCGCAAATGGTTAAAGGCTAGAGATAGACAGACAGCCTTCCATGATGGTCCAACCCAAGTGGTTGGTTGGTTTTTATTTTTTAGCTTTATTGAGGCATAATTTACATACAATAAAAGTCACTCATTTTAAGTATACAGTTTGTTTTGCTAATTGTATACAGTTGTATAACCTCCTCCAAAATCAAGATGTAGAACATTTCCATTACTCTAAAAAGTTTTCTCATGCTCCTTTGCAGCCAATCCCTTCCCCATCCTCTCACCCCTTTTAGTCATTGATCTACTTCTCATAGCTATGGTTTTGATTTTTCTAGAATTTCATGTATATGGACTCATACGGTATGTCCCCTTGTGTGTTTAATTGCTTTCCCTGAGCAGAATGATTGGGAGATCCACCCACGTTGTTGAGTGTATTACTCTTTCATTCTTATTTTAAGTATTCCATTGTATGGCTATATATACTGCAATTTGTTTAGCCAATCACCTATTGATTGATGTTTGGATTGTCACTACTTTTTGACTATTATGAACAATGATAAAATGAATATTTGCATACATGTGTTTATTTGAATGCATGTCTTCATTTCTCTCAGGTAAATATCTAGGGTAATCCAAGTTTTGAGAACACAAAGCATTTTGAGTTTGAGAGTCCAGGGAACCCCCATTCTGTCACCCTCCAGTCTGTCCCACTTCTTCTCCATTCCCCTGGCAGTTCATCTCCAAAGCTTGTATACTAGCCATCTGTTTGGCTCAATTACCAAATGTCATCTTATTCCATACAGAACCCTCTCCACTACTCTAAGCAAGTGATAGGAAGAGACCCCAAAACTTTTTTATAAAAGGCATTCATTTGGACTGAGGCCCCTTCTGAGTCAGAGTTAACTATTACATGTGGTGTTGAGAGCCCTAAGAGCCCCCGATAGGTCAGAGAGGGGAGCAGTTGACCTCCCCCATTAGCCATATAGCTGAACAGCAGCCAAGGGCCCCGGAGATAATTTCTACTTTACTAAAAGGCCTTGGAAAGAAAGACAACATCAAGGTCTCGCTCATACAACACCTCAGGGGGCACAGCTGCTGCCTAGTGCTGTGGACAGCAGAGAATTGGAGGAAAAAAGGAAGATTTGCCCTCCTGCTCCCCACCCCCACCCTCAGGGGTGGAAAACAGGGTGAACAGGAAGCAGAGCCTGGAGACTAGAGCTGCAGTGGCCCCAGGCAGTGGCAGAAGTGGATTAAGGGAAGACGTGAGAAGTGGAGGAGGAGAGGACAAAAGAGGTGGATACCATCTTAAACGAAAAGACAGTAGTAACTCATGGGGAAGAAACTGAAAGAAAAAAAAAACAGAATAAAGAGCTGCTACTGACAATACACTGAGAAAAAGAAAGTAAAGCCCCCTGAGTGAGGCATGCCTACATAAATTCAGACCCCTGAGCAGATTCTTATTCCTAGGTTAATAGATCCTTTAGTTAAATAGACTAACAAAGTGTGAGGAGAGAAGAGGATGGTGCCACGGAAGTGATGTGGGAGAATGGGAAGATATGGGGCTGGGACCTGGGAGTCCTGCTTCCCACCTGTGCATTGCCACCAACAGGATGGGAGACAATGCCAGGTCTTATCACCGCCCCGCTGTAAACAAGAGTTTGGAATAAATGATCTCTGATACCCTGACATCTTATAAATACTGTGTGACTTTTGCAGAGATGGGAGTATGAAAGAGGAGAGTGGAAACGGCTGAGAGGAAGCTGAGATGAAATACTGAAGGGGAGGAAAAGTATGCTCATTCCTACCACCTCATCTCCAGTTGGCAAAGCCAGACCTGAAGAGATGAAGACTGGTTCTGTGATGACAGATAACTGCTGGCTCACTCCTAATTTTTCACCACCAAGCTTTATTTCTTCAGGTGGAACAAAAAATTGACTCATCTGTAAAATGGGAATGATAATAGTGTGTGTTTCATAGGGTTGTTAAGAAAGTAAAATAAGTTAATATTTATAAAGTACTTAGAACAGCGTAAGTGCGCTGTTTGTGAAATAAAACACCTGCCTCCTGGTGTTTATTAGTTATAACTCAGAAAAAATGATGTCATCAGCCCCTTTCCAGAAAGAAAGTTTGAATCAATAAAAAAGAAGGAGAGGAGAAAGGAAAGAATGTGAGTGGGGGGAGGGGTGTGTCAACTGGGAACACAGATTCTAGGACACTAGTTGGTACCTGATTGGTGCCTATATATGACAGACGGACGGAAAATGGATAGTGGATAATGAATGAAAATGGATAGATGGTGAGCAATGAGGTGGGGAGAGTGCAGAAAGGGAAGCCCTCACTTCCTTTACAATTTTGGGAGAGAATGGTCTAGTCCACCAGGCATGGCATACAGATCATTTTATTCTCGAAGAGAAATAAAGTCAGCTCTCCACCAACAAGAGAGCCTTCTGAAAGAGGCCACCTGAGCAAACAGCCACAGACAAGAGATCGACCACTCCTCTTCCACCCCACCCCAATCGGAGGCCAAACCCTTCCATGGGGCCTTTGATAAAAGTAACTGTGAGTCTGCACCAGACCACCATGTTGACCCTGGTGTGTCAGGTCTGAGAGTGGACTTTCTATCTCTTTTCTGGCCAACGTTGAGACTCTGTGCTGGAAGCATCTACCTGCTCCTACTTGTCATACCTGGGGCACTGGCCCGGGCCTGTGTCTCTCCTCAGCCATATCGCTCTGGATAACTCCCTACCCCTGCCTAGCTTCCTTTCTTCTCACAGGGATAGTCCATCAGTACGTCAGGGCAAAACCCCTTAGGAATGGGTCTAGTGGAGGCAGTCAGGTTGTTTTCCTGGGTGGGTCACAGACATTATGGGTCTGTTGTGGTCCTTGTGATTTAAGAGTTTGGGGCTTTCCTGAAAGTCAAATTGTTCCAAAGGGATCCTCAGTCTGCACATATACATTACCCCCATTCCCTTCCTGCTCACAGATGGGCAGTTCAACACTCTTCCTCCAACCTGAACCTCCTGCCACCATGGGACCTGGGCAGGGATGCCACACTCGGGGCAAACCAGAACTCCAGGCTCTGAATAATGCTGTTGTTTCTCCAACTCTCTGAACTACAAGGGTGTTTTTGTTCTCCTTAGAATGTTTTTTAAAACACCTAAGAAACATACTACTGATCTGGGAAAGATTACCAGAAAAGCAGGGAACAACCTAAAGGGAAGGGAAGGGGGCCTAGGCCACCCTCATATATGAAAATTTAAATGATGATGAAGGCTTTTAGGCTAATGAGAAGGGAGATGATTGAAAGCTATGCCCACACAGAGGAAAGAGATTAGGGGAACATGGACTTACTCATAAAATCCCAGAACGCTAAGACCAGGGAGGGTCCCTGGAAGCTAGAAAGACAAATTCTGACCTATATAGTTCAAGTTCAATAAATGCATTCACAGAATGCCTTGCTCAGGAAGATGGTGTAGGCTGCCACAGAGGAAAAAGGTGTGAGTGACCTTCTCAAAGTTGTGAGTAGAGGGGCAGTGGCTAGTCCTCTGAGGCAGGTGTCCAGGCCAGAACCAGGAATTTTTTAAAACCCTTTCCCAGGCAGAGATAGGGTTAGTTCCAACCATCTGCTAATAAGTCCACCATTGTTCACTGGTCAGCTCTGGACACACAGCAAAAGTGAGCTCAAAGCAGCAGGCAGAAGGAAAGAAGAAAGATAGAAGGAAGACATCCATCTCCCCCTTTGCCATTCATTTGAGACATGAATTTGGGCCAGTTACCCCTTTCTGGAAGAGCTTGATGAGTACATCTCTCCCAACTTGTACAACTCCCTTTCCTCACCAGCTTTTCTCTTCCAGCAGCCCAGGGGCCTGGGCCATTTCTAGAGTACAGACCCTGATCACACAGAATTAAATTCTAGGGTCGACCAACCCCCTTCCTGCCATTGTGAGCTCTCTCCACACTCCGAAGTGGAGTCTAAGGCCAACTCCTTCCTCACATCTCCCTCAGTGTATGCAGCAGTATACAGCAAAGCATACTGAAAAGCAGCATGTAAACTGAATTTTTGTAAAGCAGGGCCCATTTTCCCATCAACAATAAGAAGAAATGAGCGAACACAACTTAGCACTTGATTTCTGTCTTCACGATACTGTCTTCACAATTACTCCGCAAGAAATCTTGATTCCAAAGGGACCGTAAATTCTCAGATGGAAGGAGGCTCACTCCCCACTTCTCTTTCAGCATCAAGCTCATAGAGGGCTCAGCAGACACCTGTTGGCCAATAGATTCTAATTCTTTTTAACTAGCATCCTCTAAGCTAGAGCTGTGAGTCCATTTCCTTGCAGCCTTCCTTTTCTCTATCAAAGTCCTTCCAGGGAGTAGTTAATGACCCGTAAACACTTATGGAGTTAAGGAAACATTCCACTGAAAAGAAAGAGCGCTATGGATCCTTTTTAAGTGAAAAAAATATCTTTTGTAAAATGAAGCATCACCTTTTTACTGCTGTTCGATAAATTCAAGATTTCTCACAATATGGATAACTAGTATTCAAGGATATATAAAGTTGTCTTCAAGTAGAACCCTAGAAACTAGCCCTCAATTTGGTAAGCCAGGGAAATATCAGAGAGCCGTGAAGTGTAGACTCAAACCCCAGCTCTTGAGTTGAAGTGGAATGTTCCAGGTAGACAAATTCATGGCCTCTAAAATCAGGAATCAGCTGGAAACTCGATCAGTGCTCGCCAGTTACCACCTACCTCATTGCCATAACCTATAATGGTGATGATAATGACCATTATGATGATAATAATAATAATAGCTTCCACTGAATGGTACTTTGCAGCTTACAGAGCAATTTAACAAACTTGACTTCCTTTGAAGGCCTTCCAGACCAGTCTCCTCCTCCCACTTTCTCTGCACTACCACCTTATCTTCTGCATTGCCCTCAGAGGACTTTGTGGCCTCTTTTGTCTCATTTCTCTCCTCGCCAATGACAGGACAATGATTTGGTAAAGAAATGCTCACAAAGGTCCTGTGCATAACCCTAAATGAAACCATGTTATCAGCCGAGGGCTACCATGAGAACCCACAAAAGTCTGGGTGTTGCAGAGATTACTGTGCACAAAACAGGCCCAACGAGGTGAGGGACTGAGGGACACAGAGGCAGGGAAACCCCTAGAGAGCAGGGTATGGTCCTTTGGAGGACATTGCTCTGAGCAAGGTTGGGCTGAATCAAAAGCCCCTGGAGGAGGTGGGGGAGGGAGGGATTAGGTCAGACTCTAAGCAAGAGGGGCCTCTGGGTAGATGAATGTGTGTGGCTCTTCAAGGGGACACCAGAGCCCTGGGTGCAGAGTGGCAAGTGGAGATAATGCTCACAGTGATAACCAGCAGGCACCTGGCAGAAGAGACCCTGGACACTGAAGGCCGGGCACAGTCTTAGGGACAGCTCATGGGACGTGCAGCGGGGCACTCCAGAGAGAACTCTTCCCCACCACTGACCCCTATCAGTCCCAACCAAGCACACGCAGATGCACACCCAGTCTGGGCTGGACACAGAGGTCCCACAAGGTTGCAGGGTGTGCACTGAGAGGGTGGGGAGGCGACAGCCTCCAAGCATTGCATCAGCCCAGTACCAGGAAGTCACCACGAAGCACTCAGCTACACTATACCCACATCCCTGCCTAGAAGTGGCCTGAGACATTCGTAATGGAGCAAACAAATTTAGTGTACTAAAGAGAAATGAGCAGGGGTGACTTGATCTACCCATCTACTCATCAACACATATGATCAAGAAAGAGAGGGAAGCAGGCTGATGAAGGAGGAGCAGTCCAGAAGCCAGTGGGGCCGCTGGGGTCATCTGTAGGTCCAAGGTTGTCCTGGACCCACTCCATTGTTGGCCAGGGAGCTGGAGACTGTGCTTCTAGCACAGGCCCCTTGGGTCTACGTACTAATACACATGCACCTTATCCATAAATCTGAAGTGCCCATAAACCTAGATCAGACTCAGATGATTGTCCAACTCATGTAGAAACTACATTTCTCAGGTAGGGTGAGGGGTGTGAGGCGGGGGCAGTGTCTCTTCCCCACTTTCCCTTCCTCTGACTCTCTCTGCACACTGGCAGCAAAAGGGACGAATGCTACGATGACAAAACATTTATCTTTGCCTCTTCTGGGAGGTGACTCTACGGCATGTCCCTGGAACTCAGTTTCTAGGGGTGCCATCATCTTCTCCCATTTTTTGGCCAGAGCCAATGAACTGGAGAACAATGTCTGGACAGAGAGCTTGGGGAGGCCAAGAGAAACTTGGGTTGGCCACGTGTGCTGTGCAAGGTCAGGAGACAGCACCCTTCAGCAGGCCATCAGGGGCCCCAGCACCCCTCTTCCCTGGCCCACGGTACTTGAGGATGAAATCAAAAGACCACCATGCCTTATGCCTTCTAGAACGATACCCCTGGGAGAAAACACACATTCTGTAACATCTCTGAGTGATAGTAAAGTGGAACATTTCTTCCCAGTGGACAGGAAAGGCAATTAGCCCCATTCTACAGATAAGGAGCCTGAGGCTCGATGGGGTTGATCGACTTGTTTCAGGCCACCCAGCCAGCAGGTACCTGGCTTTAGAGTCTGAGCTCCTTCAAAGTGTTGCCTTCTCAAGACAAATTTTGCCAACTGCCCTACACCTACCCACCAGCCCCAGGTACAGGTATCAGTGAGCCAGAGGGACCATGAGACCCCCAGGATCAAAGTGGGGGGCTGTGATGAATGATGAAGCAAGCCACCCAGCTTTTTGGGCCGTGGGGGGTGAGGGGGGAGGGAACATGCTATGAAACAGCACTGGGGCAACACCCGAGCCACGGTGTGTGGCAGGGAAAAAGACATATGCCCAAGCTGTTCGGTGCTCTACTACCTTGGTTCTCTCTCCTCCTCCTCCTCCTAACCCATAACCTTCAATACTTCAAGACCCTGTGTTCCTGGCCCCACACACGGCTCCAGCCGGTGGCCAGCCGCCAGCAGAACTAACACACTGAGAGAGCAGGTGCCAACCTGACCCCTCCTAGGCAGGCCAGCCCAGGCTGGTCCCTCCAGCCGGGGCACCCACCCCGCTGCCAGGCTGTTTGCTCCTGAGCTGGCTTTTGTCTCTCGTCTGGTCTGCTGCAGCTCCCCTTCTCCTTTCCGTCCCCTGTCCAGGCCTGCCTGGGGCTGCTTGCCAGAGCAATTGCGTGTCAGGCCTGTGCCCGGGGCATTGAGGGTTGAGACGCTCATAGCCTTGCTGCTCTGCCCAGGATGGAAAACCCATAGGCCCAGGAAGGTCAGGGGCAGACATGGGACAGCAGAGGGGCTATGGGTTAGAGGGGTGGTCCTAAGAGTACAACTCCCCAAGTCCAACCCAGGCGGGTGAGGCTCCCCGGGGCCAGATCGCTCAGGCCAGCCAGGCTTCTCCACCCAGTGAACCGCACCCCTGCAGGCTGACAGACATGCCTTGAGAGAGGGGTGGAGAGCAGCCGTGGCCTGGCCAGAGAAATAATTCCCGGCAGGAATGGTCATGGGAGCAGGTGGCCTACCCAAAAGCCAGGCAAAGAGTCTGCGGTAGGGAAGGAAGGTGAGGCCCATGAAAGACAGGGGCAGACTGGGAAGAACTAGGTGTGCAAAGGACACACCACTCCTCCCAACCCTTCAGGACCAGGTCCAGAGCCAGCCTGGTGGCTGCTACCCGCAAAACACCTGCCAGTAGTCGAAGTGCAAAGCTGACGGGCCTGGAACACACACGCAGAGCACGCGGGTTCAGGCTCTGGTGGGTCAGTAGGGCCAGCACCTTGGCGTCATCTGCCGCCACTTCTGGCTGTGTAACCCAGAGCAGCTCAGTAACCTCTCTGGGCCTCGGTTTCCTCATCAGTAAGATGTGCACGACCACGCTGCAGCGCCAGCCTCCTGTGGAAACTGGTCAGAATAGTGTCTGCGGAGCCCTCAGCCCAGCCAGGTGCTCGGGTCTGGCAGGAACTCGGGCGCCTCGCCGGGCAGGTTCGCAAGCACCGGTGGGGCACGGCTTCCTCGTCCGGGACAGGGGGAGTCGGAACCACGTGAGCCATCACGGTGACTGCACCCGCAGGAGGGTGCCAACTACCGCACGGGCCCTCCCAGCGAGCAGCCCTGGGCGCGTCCTCCGAAACAAGACCTGTTTCTGGCTAGGGGTCAGTAAACAACCGCTTTCATCACTCCAGAAGCCCTACCTCCATCGCCCCTGATGGTCAGTGGCGGCCCATTCCTTTCATTTGTGCCAAATGCGTGTTGTTAATGGCGAGGAGAACAAAATGAAATGAGCCTCGTCCTTTGCCCGTGAGGAGCTGACAGGCCGGCAGCTCCAATCCCTAACGGTCCATATGTAAATGGATGTGTTCCAGGAAGCCATGGGTCCCTCAGGGACGGGAACATCGCTGTCACGTGATTAGTCCCTTCCAAACGGTTCTTCAGGTGCTCACCTGACTGGCGAGAGATGAAGGCTTTCCCAAGTTCTGCCCTGCTTCCTCGGTCACAGCAGGGCGACAGGAAGACACGTGCTGAGACGCCGTGCCAGCCTCTCTGCATTCCGGGATGGCCTCCTCTCCTAGTTATTTTACTAGTGACTGACTGATGGGACGAGGAAACGCTTTGTTTGTTTGTTTGTTTTTGACACAATTTGAGTTGCATCGGGCGAAATCTCAGGATGGCCGGGTTTCAGAGAGGAAAGGCCAGGCTGAAAGAGATCCTCACTGCACTGAGAAGCTCTACCACCAGAAGTCCCAGCCCGACAGCTTTGTGTGTCACGACGATATAACGCAGGACTATCGGAATCACACAAATATTTGTACAGATACTTATCGAAGCAACAATCAGATATCAGGTCCCTCGAAGTGGGCTGAGGTGCCTACAGTTTATTGTCCCGAATTATAAAGGCCGGGGCGACAACGTGGCACACAGCCGAGTTGCTGAGTTCCAAAGTCAGAGAAAGTAGGTAAATCGTGCAAACGCGTTGGCTTCCCTCCCTGGCTCTCTTCTATGGGCTGAGAGCAAACGGAAAAATAAACCATCGGAAAAAGTCTCAGCCTAATAAAAGTACAGACAGAACAACTTCTTCGTGGCACTCAGAAGACAAGCCCAGTGGGTTCGTGCTAGCGCATATTTTCGCTCTGCCATCACAGGCTTTGTACATACAACCCCAAATCTCAGCTATTGCCCCAGAATCGTCCCCACTCAGCTTCCTCCCCTGATCTTCCTCCTACATCAAAAGTATTATTTATGCCCAATCCTGTGCTTTCTTATTAAAATACATGTTTAAGAAATGTCAAACTACAAACATCGTAAGCTCTGACCACATTAATATGGTAGAGCATAAAAAGCACTCCATGGTAATCAAAAAACGCCATTTCTATGTCCTGTCACTAAGAAGCTACGTGACCAGGAGAAGGCAGTAGTCTCAAAGAGAGTCAAGTTTCTCGTGGGTAAAATAAGGCTGGGGAAGTGTTGTATGAGCGAGCGAGAGACAGGGACAGTGACAGAAAGACAGAGAGAGAGAGAATGCACCCTGGTCCATCAGAGGTTCCCAGAAGAAAAGGTGTGGTTTGCTGCATACTCTCTTGCAAACTCTTACCTGCCTTTAGGGCCCACGGCCCACCTAGGGTTGATGGCTACTTGCTTAGGGCAAAACTACTGTGCCTGTCATCTTACTATGTGTGGAATGTGTTTTAAATAAGGATCAAAGCCCATCATGAATTTATCTGTGGGGAAGCAGTAGACCCAGATCCACTCACTACATTTGCCTTGGGTGTAGGAGCAGGGGAGAGGCCCACTTCCCCCAAACTGGGTCACCCCCAGTCCCAGGGAGGAGGGGCCACAATCCCTCAGCCCCATTCTGAAACTGCAGCCATTTCTAAGCAGGAAGGACAGAGCGAGTCCACCCAGGAGACCCAAGACAGGAAAGCGGGCAGCAGCAAAGGAGCCTGACTTCTCCAGAGATCTAACTTCTTATTAAAACCCTCACCCACGCCACCACCCGCCAGCCCTGGCAGGCATTCTAGGACTCAGACTGCTCCCTGGGAGACAGCTGGCTCTTGCTTCCTAAACACCATAAAAATTTCCTCTGTACCTTCTCCTCCGTCTATTCCCAGGATGGGGCATAAGGCTCGCACCTACCAGGCAGACTTGCTATGCACGACCCAAGGCCGGGAAAGGAATCTGTGGAACTCAGGTCTGAGGGCCATCCAAGTTCCCACATCAGTGGCTGTTTCGAGGCTTACAATTGGTGGTTTCTACACCCAGCAGTCCTACCCAGGACTAAAAAGCCTTCATCAAATGCACAGGTGTCTCTGCCAGGAAAGTATGACATTTTGTGAGGACTAATTTAACCCATCTGGACAATTTGGGAGACAAGAGTAAACCCAACGCCCATTGAGAGGAACAGTACTCTGGATCTTTTGTCAGAGTTTAATTCTTTTTTGTAAAGTTTTAAAATTAAACAATAATTTGCATTCACTAAACCTTCTGAAAATTGATTTATCTGTTGCTTCAAATATAAAGGAAGGAAGAAGGGAGGAAGAAAGGGAGAAGGAGAGGGAGGGAAGAAAGGAGGAAAGAAGAAAAGAAAGAAGGAGGGAAATGAAAGATACTGAGTATTGCTGTCCAACCAGACCTAAACTTTGCATTACACACTGCCTGCTGGAAGCATTCGTGACTTTGGGTGGTACATTCTGCGAACTCTGAAAAGGATCATTCAGCCTATACCATTCCTGTGCCACAGGTCTCTGGTCCACTTTTCAACTCACACTAGCCTGGCAGAACTTCCCCACACAGAACAGAGAGGCCTGCTGAGCCTTCTCACGAGAGAACAGGGCCCGGCGCTCACCCCGCACATCAGTTTCCCCAGCCATCCATGCACAGCTGCCTGCTGGCACGCGTGCGGGAGCGAGGATGAAGACGCAGAGTCTTCCAGAGGTCTGCCTGGTCCACGCTTCCCCTTCTAACTTTCCTCAGGGCTTCGCCAAGCCCAGCCACCTACTGCAAAGGTGGAGGAGGCCACCAACCTGAATGCCAGACTATTACGCACACTTAAATCTTCCACCCTGCCAGCCCGCGCTCCCCAAAAGGAAGGCATGATAAAACAAACAAGTCAACCTCTGACGACCTGTGGTTTTTGTATTTACACTCACGTTCTCCTTGAAATGGGAGCTGAGCATCCTGGAACCCAGGAAAAGTCGCGTCTAAAGCAAAACATGAATAGGAGGCAGAGTGTGCAGAAACAACAAACTCCACACGGGTCTCCCACGCACCCTCCCCTCCAGAGCCTCCTTTCAGCATCGCAGAGAGTTAGGAATAAGTCCGAGGACCAGGTGCTGCTGCTCACCAGGAAATGCCCTGTAAGTGCTCCCTGGGCAGCTTCTCCACGTTAACACTTACCCTGGTGCCTAGGGACAATGCAATACTTTCTTGAAATTATTCACAAAGGCAGAATGTCAGCACTTTTCTGCCCTGCAGACCCTGAAAGGATGGAACCAACTCCTGTCACCTGCCTCCCATAGCAGCAAGCGCCCATCGACTTCCCCCCTCCAAACTATTCAAATAGGCCTTACCCCAAAATCTGCCTAAGGGGAAGCCCCGGAGATCTGCCCTGTGGGTGGGCTGTGGAACCACTGGAGGGCAGGGAGTGAGGAGGCGTGCCCTTAACCTCCCTGGGCTTCAGATACCAAGTCTCTGCCTCTCTCCCCCGTCTTCAACAGGTTACTCATGAGGAGAGGTTCAAATCTGACAATGCTTATCAAAGGGCTTATTCAAGAACAATAAAAACATACTGTGATTTTAGCTCTATCCTCATTATTAATAGCACAATACATGTTTGAAAGGGATGGGCCAAATTTTTCACAAACCAAAAAAGCTGGAGGGTTGGGAAAGAGGGAAGGAACAGATACTCAGAGATTGCTTCAAGGTTGTCCTTCGGAGTCCCATTCTTCCAGATCCTTCCAAATGCCTGCTGCAATAATAACAGCCCCAAAAGAACACACTACTTTGTCAGGACTTGTAGGTGAAATAGGATGGAGCAGCTGTCAGCTTGGGGAAAAATCACTCACCAGGTAGTCAACGGAGGAGGGTTGCTTTCAGCTGGACAAACACTAAATCTGCAATGGGAGCCTTCCTGTCTTTCCCTCGGGGGCCAAACCAATCCTCTTTTACCTTCTCCTCCCGACCAGTAAGTCTTCTTTCCCTCAAAGGCACACCTCCCCACCCTTCCAGCTCCAAGAGATAGAGACTTTGGGGCCACCAAGGCAAGAGTGCTGTGAAGTGATCCCTCCCGCCTGCCCCCACCTCCCAGAGGCAGGGGACAGAAGCCGACTGCTCTGTGCTGAGGATGGGTGATTCTCCATCTGGGTCGTTAGTTTCAGTCATTCACGGATGACCATTAAAGGGAAGGGCCATTTGCAGATATCACTAAGAACAAACAACTTTACCTGAGGGAGGGGGATGATATCCCCAAAAACAATGGTGGGCAGAAAAAGTCACATCCAGCAAACACCCAGGAGTAACAGCACTCCCACCTGATTTACTGGCCAGACGCTGTGGGGGAGGCGCGGTGGCATTTGGTAGGTGACCCACATAAGGTGCTGCAAGGTATGGGGCACCACACTAGGTTTTGCAGCCCGAGTGAAACCAGATGGTGTCAGAAGACAATGAATTACTCATAGGCAAAGGAGCTGTTATTAACACACCTAAAAACCCTTTTTTTTTCTAACCATCATTTGACACCCACCACACTAAATCACAGAGAGGTGGGAAAGAACATCTGGGCCCAAAAAAGCTTGTCATATTAGCCAAATGCCAGTGCTGCCCTTCTGTCCAAGGGCATCGGGGGAAGGTGGCTGGGCAGGGGCTGAGGCTCCAGCCCCCATCTTTAACTCCCTCTGCACCAGGGGAAAAGCCACCTTCACAGGCAAGAGCTGTGGACTGACTCTCCACACCTCATGCCCCAGGATTCTGCCAGAAGCTTTCATCCTGGTCTGTAAAACCCTTTGGAACCCTGAGACAGCCTTCCTCGGATTCCAGACAGAGCTGGCTTCGAGTGCCACAGAGATAAACCCAAGTGTGCCCAGCCCTGACCCTCCAAGGTGACAAAGACCGCACTAGACTACGTCTCGCCTTTTCAGGCTCAGTGAGCCGGCCCAAGCTGGCAGACTGCCTCCCAGGAAAGCCCTGGCTGTACAAAACACACCCAAGTGCCTTTGTGTGTCTCTGCTCCGAGGACTAATGATAAAGGCAGCTCACGAAGGAAATGGCCATGCCCACAGCCTCCTAAATTGCGAAGGCAGCATTTAATACTGATGAGAGAGCCCCTCACGTCTCCTTCTAAAGGCCGGATATACATCCATTTTTCTGTCAGCAACTTCAAATAATGTCTATAATGCTGAGATTTATACATGTGTACTTATAAATGCTATTTCATTATAGCCTCTGCAAAACTACCTTTCCGCCTAAACATTCAATTAATGTAATTAAATTGCTACCTGATGGCATTATCTAATTTTACGCGGGATCCAAACTATTGAAAAGCATGTGCCTTTTAACACCCTGACTGGTAAGGCATGTGATAAACAGAGCTATAAACATGTTGGCATAACTGAGCTGTTTAAAAATAAATTAGCAAACTATAAAAATAAACAGTTACATACACATGTACTCAATTATGAACTAACTCTAATTTTTGTTCTGAAATACTGTCTTTGACCTTAGTCATAAACAAGCACTATTAAAAAAACATAATATCTCAACAGACAGAAGGCCAAGGATTAAATGCTCTCCAGTACAGCAGAATGCAAAACAAGACACCAAAAGAAGGAAGAAAGAAAGGAAGGAAGGAAGGAAGGAAGGAAGGAAGGAAGGAAGGAAGGAAGGAAGAAAGGAAGGAAGGAAGGAAGGAAGGAAGGAAGGAAGGAAGGAAGGAAGGAAGGAAGAGAAAGAAAGAAGAAAGGGCTTGTCTTTCTTTAAAAGCTGGAAAAATGTGTACTAAACATACAAAGACTGCTATGCTCTTACTGATTTGAAGCTGCTTCTATTCGAGCCAGAAAAGTTGAAACCTGGCGAAGTGCTTTTGCATCATTCTCAGATGTTTTGGAGTCTCTCAAGACAAGAGGGCAGGCAAGGAGAAGCGCTACTTCCAAGTGCAGCTGTTTCAACAGCTCACTGTCTGCGTAACAGTCGCTGTTACCCAAGGCCGACTCCTCACCTGAACTAGGTAGGCTTGCTGTCCTAAGTCTGCTACCGCCTCTAAGTCCTGAGCTTTTGAAAGACATATGGCAGAAATGTAGAAATTGTCTTCCAAATAGTACGAGACAGAACAGGGGGATGGGGGGAATAAGAAGTAAAATCAGTCTGCAAACACACACAAAAAAATCACAATAAACGAAACTCTCTCCTGTCGTGCTTACTGCCCTTTATTTCACAAACAAAAGTATTTGAGAAACAGCTAAAGTATAAGTAGTTATTCATCTTGAAGAGCCAACCTAAAATGCCTAAAATGCTGACTGCCCCAGGGCTGTCTATCCCTTCCCCCTGTACAACTACAAAAAAATTATATAAATAAAAAATAGCAAGAAACTCAAACTCGGCCACATTTGTTTTAGAATGTGGCGGAGAAGGCTCGATGGGAAAGAGGAGCCAGAGAAACACTCCTTGGGGACATAGATTTACCACCCAGGCCACTGTCCCTGCAGTGGGGAAGGGGACCAGCACGGCACCCCAGTCCTGAGTCTGAAGTTTACAGAAACAAGGAGTGTGGGTGGCTGCAAGAAAACATCCCCAAAACATGTTTTTACAGGGATGCGGCTATAAGGTTACGGAACAGAGTGGATTGTGCTGTGCTTTTTGCCCTTCCGAAGAAGACGGTACTTTCCTCCAGGAGGAGAAGGGCAGATGGATACTAGTCTCAGGCACTGCAGCAAACTGATCAAGGAGGGCCCTGGCTATGAGAATGCAAGTGTCAGGATTCCGGCTCAGCTTGCCTTGGGAAGAGGCTGGTGCTTACCTATCTAGGACAATGGCAATGGCCAGAGACCCTGGGATTTCCCTGAGAGTCTCTGGACAATAAGGCTGGTCCTTTGAGCTGGTAGCCATGGGCTCTTTCCTTGAATCACCTATGATTCTAGAATAATTGGTTCTACATGTGGCAAAGCCAGTACCATAGAGAAAAACAAAACAAAACAGAACAAAATAAAAAATCAAAAACAAAAACCTAAGGCCTAACTTGAGGAATGTTAAATTCGTGCTCTAAATGCTGCTGTTTTAAGGTCTTTCTTGAGATGTGAAGGCAAAGGATGGTGAGGAGCCTGGAGCTGGCAAAAGATGTTCACTCATGATCCCTAAACCCAAGACACCTTAAAACAAAAGTGACCCCGACAGAAACTACTGACTCCTGTTTCTCATCAGACTCCTAAAATCACCGGTTTCTGGACTAAAGACTCAAGCTGAGGTCAGGGCAAGAAAGCAATTTGTTTGACTCAAGCCCTTTGCAAATTACCCCCAGATAATTTACTTGGTCTCAGCTTTGGCTGCTTTAGGTATTATGAGGATTCCAAGAATTATTTTACTTTTCCATTAGAGGGCTCTCCACTCTCCTTTCAAGGAAAAACACTCTATCTGCCAGCCAACTTCTTTCCAGGAATGGGAAAGAGAGGAGGAGGAGGACCTGTGGAAAGGAGGACAACTTATTTCCAGAAGGAATTCCAAACCCTCAAGGCTAACCGGCATATCAGAGCACAGCAGAGCCACAGACACATCTGAAGAAAAGGACTCTTCAGGACCACAAGACAGTGGATTTCTGAGAAGCCTCAGGCTCCAGGGGAGAGGGCGCAGTTCAGGGAAGGACGCAGCTTATATACCCATTTCCCGAGGCCATGGTCCACCAGCAGCCCCCTGAGGTGCACCTTAGGTAGAGAAAACAAGCTGAGGAAAAACTGCAGGACACAAAGCACATATTTCTGTGTTTGGTATCTAAAGGACAATAGAGAAAGAAACTGAAGAAAATGGATCAAAAGAACACCTTCCTACAAGAACTACAAATTAGAGTTTGATTTAAATTGCTTCAGCTACAAGCAGTCTATCAGAGTTCTCGCTGCCCCGTTCGAGGGCCACACTCCCCTCCCTCCCAGTCCTTCCTGAACAGGACAGTCTATCAGCTACCCATGGCCTTAAGACGAGAGGGGCCCTAAAATGAGGAGGGGCCCGGAGCTTGGGCTGGGCACTCCCATCCTCTCCAGCACCTCCCAATACCTTCCCAACCCAGCAGACAGCAATTCCATTTTTCCATCAACAAGCCAAACATCTCAGCGTCCACCTTGACCACTCTCTTCCACTCATAACCCACATCCAATCTGTCAGCAAATCCTCTTGGTCTTATCTGCAAAATATGTCCCAAATCCAGCCCCTTCTCACATCCCCACTACCCTGGTCCCAGCTGCCAACATCTCGCCTGGATTTGGGCAACAGCCTCCTCACAGTTTCTGCCTCACCTCCCTGCATTCAAGTCTCAAGAAGCAGCCAAAGTGACTTTCTGGAAACCCAGCTCGCATGACGCCACTCCTCCAGCGACTTCCATCTCTCTTGGAATCAAAGCTAAAGTCTGCATGATGGCCTACAAGGTGCTGGTCTCCTCTCTTTGGACCTCAGCTCCTACTCACCACCTTTACTCCCTCCTGAAAGGGCCCCTCACTCCTCCTCCAACAACCAGGCAGATTACGCATTTTCTGTCCATTCTGCTTGGAGCCTTCTTCCCCCAGAAATCCACACAGCAGATCTTTCCTTCCTCAGAGCGTTTGCTTCTCAGTGGGGCCCTCCTTAACCATTCTGTTTAAAGTGTGCCCACCACACAGCTCCTATCCTTTGTCTCTATCTTATTGTTCTCCAAAGCAGTTTTGATCATCTTCTGACACACTACACAATTCACATATCTATTTATTGTCTTTCTCCCAGCTCGAATGATAGTTCCACAAGATCAGGGACTTTTGAATGCTTTGATGATCATTATGTGCCCAATATCAAGAGCAGTTTCTAGCACAGGGCAAGTGTCCAAAAAAACTATTTAAAATGAGTTAGTGAACCTTCAGATCCCTAACTGCCAGGAGGCTCACCAACGCCATACCTATAAAATCATCTGGCTGCCCCCACCTGTGGTCACTTTGGCTTTGGAGTTTGAGTTTCAGCCGAATTTCATTTCCCCCATAGGTCTTGAGACCCAAAAGGAACAGCATTGTGCATTATAATATAAATGGAAGGGTTTGGCTGGTTTGGGGAGAAGAAAGGAATTAGAGGCCTCTTGAGAGGGGCCAGTCAAGACAAAATTAGAGTCTTTTCCTAAGGCTTAGGATAGGAGGCTAAGAGCTTGGGGGAGTGTCATCCACCAGCAGCTCTCTTCAGAGCTCCTCTCCCTTGGCATCCCCCTCCACACACACACACACACACACACACACACACACACCCTTGCAGCAAGCCACGTGTCTGGGGAAACTGAGATGAGCACAGTCACACCCAACACTGTGCAGGGGCACTGGGCAGGCACAAAGCCCAGAGATGCCGGCTTCCTCCAAGCATTACTCCTTCTCCATGTTCGCTGTTCAGATTCTCTTTCCTCCTGGGGAGTGTGGGTGGGGGGACCTGGGGAAGGGACAAATCCCTTACACCTGAGAGCCCAGGATCAGCCAGAAACGCTCAAGTACCTTTTCCCACCCTGGCGTACATTTTGACAAGCGAATAAATGCTCCCCAGTAGGCAATAACAAGGAGAAGTCTGAATTAAAAGAACTTGCCAATTTGAAAAGAAATGCCATTCTATGTGACTCCACTCTATTCTGTTACCAATAAAACACTTAAAGATGCTATTCATGCAGACATAAAGTGCTAATGGCCACTTGTTAACATGTTTCATAATGCTAATATTTCCCTCTGATTTCCGACAGTTCTTTTTTTTCCTTTCTCCTTTTTTGGAGCTATTTTAAGTTAACAGAGCACTAATCTGATTTGAAACTGAAGGCTTAAAGAGCTACACTCTACATAACTGCACTATTAATGACAACCATTGCTTTACATGTTGCACCGTTTCATGAAAACAATCATCACTCAGTCAACGGATTTTCCAAGCCATAGAAAAGCTGTAATAAGTTGAAAATGCAGTAGGCATAGAAGAAGTTCATAACTAAGACAACGGTGGGGAAGGGTGCCATCAATTCTTCTTTAAGCTTTGTGCATTCTGTTCCCATGAAGGCAAGAAGAAAAGGTAAAGCAAATGAGATTTTTTTCTCAAAACAAACAAATAAATAAGCATGTGAGGTGCTTCACTTGCTAACCTCAACTCACCAAGTTGGCCTTCTAGTAACTGGGATGAGCGTTCAAAGGCAAAAGAAAGAGAATATGGTTCAGTGTGTAGTACTAACTGGGCCAAAGATACAGTAACTCTTCCCAGGAAACTCAGTGTCTTAGTGACTCTAAAATGAATATGTATGCAGACCTGGCCCTGCAACTTTATCCAAACAACCAGAAGGCTAGAAAAGCCACAAAGTGGGAAACTGCAAAGGAAGCTTTGTGCTCACCTTCCCTGGAGAGGAAGCCTGCCACCTAGGATGCTTTAAAGAGGGCAACTGGGAAAGCAACTAAAGGCCCTCCTACAACGCTGTTGAGTTGCTAAAGGTGGCTGGCTGATGTGCTAGAAAATACGTGGGTTTGAGACTCAGAAAAACCAATTTGGGTTTGTGGCTGAGCTCTGCTAGGTAGCTGGGTGGCATGGGCAAGTCATTTCACCTCTCCTAGACTGTGTATTTTAGATTTTCTGTCTCTCAGGTATAAGGATTTGCACCCCACACACACACACACCTTTCTCCCCACTGATCTGTCTCCCAAATAATAGTCAGCTTCACAAAAGAGGATGTGCCTGGTCTTGTTCAACTCTGCATCTCCAGAACCCAACACAGTGCTGGGCATAAAGTAAGTACTCAGTAAACAAGCATTGAATAAAAACAATGAGATTAGATGGCATCTGTTTCTCCTCTCAGCTCTAATTCTTTAGTCCTATAAAAATGAAAGCCCCCAATAACTTCATGTTGCTTATCTAATCTAAGAGGCATCAATAATGTAGGCGTCAAGGCAGCCTTAGGTTACTTGAAATTGGTTCAGAGCCTGGAGAGGATCACAGTCTGCTGAAGACAGTGTATTTCTTTCAGTTTCTCAACTATAAGCCCCCTTTAACAAGGGGCAGGAGAGCAGGCAGGTTTTACTGGAACACATATCTAAAGTGAAGAAATAAACTTGACCATGTTGCCCACCTGCATGACATCTATTTGGATGATACAAGGAGAAAAGAGTTTTACCCATTAGCCATCTCAGAAAGGAACCACACGCAAAAATACTCAGGGCAGAGCTGACAAGTTACACTTAACCACATCAGCACCTCTGGTTATCCCTGAGGAAGGCAGAGGGAGGACAGCCCACAAAACAGTCACCTTTGGGAAGAGCTTTGGGGATAGGTAGGACTCGCCCCCATCCCGCCCCTATCGTAATCCACTGGCTGTAGTGCCTCTGAGGGAAAGTGAATTATTTTCTCTCTCTCACCCTCACAACTCTTTGAAGGGCTCTCTCCTGGGAGAGAGATGCCCAGAGTCAGGGACTCGCATGCCAGTTAGGTTTGAGGCACACCTCTATCATACCCCAGTCCCCAATCTATGCAGTTAATGCCACTCCAGGAGGGCAGAATGTTGGACAAAGTGTGGGTGATGAATTTAGTCCTAAAAGTGGCACTAGATGGAGTTCCTGCTCCGAGAAGCCCACTTCTCAGGGGCATTTGCTGCCAGATGGTAAGGGCGATGCTGCTTCCATGCTCCTCTGAAGCCTCTCTGCAGTAGACGCCACTGCCCAATGCCCTAAAACCAAGCATCCTATGCCAGTGGGTGCTGGGGTACCTCATGAGGGGAGGGTGCTGGGTCAGCCTCTGGTCGGAACTTCTGCTTCGTCTCTCTTGTTGGAGCATATCTTCAAGTCCTGCCAGGATCTTCCCTGTCCTGCTCTCTCCCTGGAAGCTGGCTTGCTCACTCCCACCCACAACAGAAAAGACTCTACCTGAACCAGGTACTCCCCTGATGCCGGCATCGGAGAAATTAGAAATGAGGGTCTGCCCTAGAACTGAGCACAGCTGGATCAGCACACACACAGGGATGCTGTGGGTGCTACAAATACCTGCGCATTCAAAGGATGGGTGGCGGGTCTTCTCGACAAGCCAAAGACTCACTGCTTTCCACAGACAGCACCTGCGGGAAGAGAAGGTGTTCCCTGGCCTATGATAGGAAAAATGCTCTAGACTGAGTCAGGAGACTTTGATCTGAGAGCCACTATCCTGAATTCTCTAAGATGCTAAATTCCCAAAGAAAGAGGAGAGAATGGAAAAGGAGGGGAGGGGAGGAAGGGAAAGGGAGAAAGTTAAGAATGAAGGCTGGCCTGAGGGAAGGCAGGCGGGCAGGCAGGTGGGGTGGCTGATCTAGGATGGGGCTGAGGTGGTCACAGGGACCTCTAGCCACACGAGCCGTTTCTTCTCAGACTTCCCTACAGCGTTTCCAGCCAGCAGAACTCCCCAAGGCCCTCCAAGGGGAATGTTTCTGTGCTGGACCACCTCTGGTTATTCAGGTGGGAGCAGGTAAAAAGCAAATACAGGAAAGGTCACAAATGAGCTAGAAGGCTATGGACTCCCACGGCCACTAATGAAACAGCAGTTCTGAGCCTGGCCCTACTGCACAACCTGCTCCTGGACAGTCCTGGGACTTGGAGAACAGGACGTCTAAACATGAAATTAAATTGTGTTTTTCCTTTATCTTATGAAAGAAATCAGAGTTACACAAGTAAATCTAGTTGGTCTTGATGATTCTTCACAACACATTGAAAAAGGTTACACTGTAAGAGTCCGTGAATTCCACTGATTAGAGAGGATTTCTCTACTCAAACATCCAAGGTCTTCCATACACATACACCAGAGAGAGAGAGAGAGAGAGGGGAGAGAGAATGAATCACCATTTAAACTCAGCCCAGCATCAGCCAAAGCTACCAGGAAGAAAGCAGGGCTCCGTCCCTTCTGAACACGGGCCGCGCTCTCTTTGGTATGTTCTGGGCTGATTACACGATGCCGCTCCCAGCTTCCCACACCCCCAGGTGATCCCCTAGCTGCCCTCCCTGGTGTTTGCCCAGGCCCGAGGAGCCTCCCCAACACCGACTTCCAGGTAAGAATGGGCAGAAGCCAAAAGCAGAGAGCTCACTGCTTGGCCCAGAGAAAAGTCACTCATGGTGGGAAAGCCGCGAAGATGCCAACCCCCTTTCTCATCTCGTCCAGAGGAAGAAAGGGGGAAAATAAACTCCCCCAGCCTTGGCACCTTCTCCACTACAGAGAGCCAAGGAATCCAATTCAAAGCCTAGCCTTTTCATTTTCAATCAATCAGCCTGGCTGAAGTATGAATTAAATACCATATATAAACGACCATTATTTGGGGCATGAAAATATAAAAAGCAAAACACAATTCCTGCCCTCAAAAAGGTTAGTTTTGGGAGGAGAGAATACCAACACCCTGGAGGTAATGTGAAGAGTACCGATGCCCTCTCACAGAGCAACACTTCTGCCAAAGGGAGCCCAGGAGTGGAGGCCACGACTGGATGGAATCGAGCCTTTGTCGGGTCCCTGCTCAGACACCCCTGGTAACCTGCCCGGGGCAGGCGCTACGGACACAAGCGCTTAGTAGATGCACATGGGAACAAACTACCTCTTTCTTCCTTGAAGCACGGCCCAGGGCTTTCAGGCCAAGAGGATGTGGGGGTGAACAAGGGGCAGATGGAAGCAGGTCTGACAAAGACGGCAAGGGTTTCCAACCCACTCTTGATCCCCCAACTTCCCAGCTTCCCCATTTCTGCTCCTGACTTGAGACTGGAGGCAGAAGTTCCCAAGCCACTCAGCCCACTGTGAGGTCATACCGCGGGGATTACCGAGTCACCTCCGGGCAGGGCAGAACAGAAAGTAAGCGAGTCAGTCCGAGAAAGTTCCAAGTGAGGAATATTCACTGGGCTGCACTGGGCCAACACCCACGAAGGGGTCACGGGCTACAAACAGCCTGGTGTCTGAAGGGCAGGTGGCCTCTCCTCTCACCAATTCACTCATGTTTCAATTGATTGAACTGGGATACAAAAAAAGGAAGCTGAGGAGTGAAAAGCGAGCCTTGTGGCTATAAGCCTGCTATTACTCATGCCATGTTTGTGTGCTCCGAAATGCTTTCCCATGTCTGTAATGCTTCTCCTATCATCCTACACACTCACTGTCACCTCTCCTCACCCCAGCACACAGAAAAGATGTGCTTATTATGTGGACTTAAACACAATGACCAGCTCCTACTATAATAACACAGGTTGTGCAGGAGACTTAGAAAAGACTAAGCTCTGCTGGCTCAAGGGGAATCTGGGCTCTACTCCTCCAAAACCTGCGTTCTCCATATGTCACTGGAAAGTTATGAACAGCTCTCTCCCCAGCAGTAAGTGAGGCAAGAAAGGCCACTCACTGTATTCCTCAGCCTCCATGAAGTTGCCACTGGGAGAGGAGCCAAGAGGGAGGAGGCACCTTCAGACACAGGATCATAACTCTCCGTCACCTGGTGAAGCAGAGAGGTGGTCAGGAAACTTGGGATGAGAGTGGAAAATAAAGTTCAGTATGAACAAGGACAAAGAGGGTCGTCTAGGCAGGGAGATGCGGCATCAATATGGTTGGGAGTGAAAGTTTAATTGCACTCAAAGATGGCTGACAAAGATCAAAGAGTCCTAGTGGACCTCAGGCTGAGCATGAGTCATCAATGAAGCACTGTTTTTTTTAAAGAACCAGCAAGATACCCAGAAGCATATCTATGAGTAAGGAGTGCAGACAACACAAATGTATCTTGCCATTGTACTCTGTAGTAGTCAAACTAGTGTTTGAGTAAAAGATCTGGAGAACCAGGAGGTTCTAAAGAGAGGTACTAAAATAATAAGATAATTGATCTATGAGTTCAAGTTCAGGGAATCAAGATTATTTAGAAAGGAGCAGTGGTAGGGAGTAGAGGAAAGAATTCTAAAATACAAGGGGTTTTAGCCCAAAGCTGCTAATAAGATACTCTGTCTTCTCTGGACGGAAGAGAAAATGAGTCTAAACCAAAACATAAGGGATTTAAGGTAGACAAAAGGAAGGACTTCCTGCTATTGAGAGATGTCTTTAAAACTGGAACCCATGTGGGGTGAAGAGGTTGGGCTGCCCAGTTCACAAGACCATATGCTCCTAAGAGGTATGGGTTCCACCATCACCCCAACTCTACCACCCCGTACATCCACTGATCTGGATAAAGACACCAACCTATTTCATGTGCACCCAGTGCAAACCTCAGAACTGCCCCACCGTGGGGCCCTATCAAGAAATAGGGCAAAGGACACAGGTATGGAAAAAGGTGCAATGAAAGGCGAAACAATACAACCATTCTCTGCAATGGCCAGGTGGTTGGGTATTTCGTTGTCTGGGTTTTACCACAGGATCCCCAGGTTAAAGTTCCAGAATCCACAACCGCAAAGCTCCAGTTCAAAAACGTAATCCAGCTGTCACAATAAAAGCATTGGGAGTAGCATAAGTTTCTCGGCAGAGACACAGGAAGCAACCCTGTGTCTTGCTGGGCAAGGAGAGGCTATAAGAGCTGGTACAGTGAGCTCGGATCCTCATATGAGATCCCTGCTCTAGGCCACTTCTATCACTGCCTAGTGAGTGGCCTCAGGGACATCACACCCCTCTCAGCCTCAACCTTCCTCATCTGTAAAATGAGAGAGTGAACAATAGGACTCTAGGAACCTATGTCTACACAGACAACAGAACAGTAAGCACTGACTTACCCCTTTCACGAAGGAAAATGCCTATGCTCAAAGACCTGTACTGTCTTCTGTGATTCCTCAGATACTCTGATCAACGAAGGACAAGAGGCTTGTCCCAAAGTCAATTTTAAGGGAAGAGAGAAGTTCTTTTAGAATACTTTAAAATAACTACTTGGATCTAGCTCTCTTAATTTAAGAAAATAGGAAATTAAGCCAAATTTTTCTCTATCCAGACTCCCTATGACGGGGCTGGGCCTGAAATCACCTGGTCTCATTCCCTCCTCAGCGTCTGCTGAGCTCCCTCTCACACTACACGAGGTATCGGAGAACTGGAACAGATCTTCAGTTCCGCATGGGTGTAAAGTGAGTCCAAAGAATTTTGTTACTACTTAGTACTAATAAAATTTACTCTTGCTAGAGCAGACTCAAGATTGTGCCTGTAAAATGATATTCCGACTCACCTGAATTTCAATATGCTTACTCAAGTGGAGAGTAAGAGGTAGGGCCCAGCCAGAAATTGCACGTGGGAGGCCATCACTCAGGAAAATGTCAGTTTCTCACATGCACAGACATGGGGGGAACAAGGCAAGAAACATCTAGATCAGTCTGAGAATTATCACACACCAGAGGTGAGTGAGCCCATCAGAGTGTGTTGAGGAAATTTTAGGAGACTATTGATCATTACAAAGTTCCCTTAAAAGTCCATCCAGAACCAGAATGTAAGAGGGGGTGCCACAGGGCATCCTGAGGACCCAGCAGTTACTGTTCAGGCTCAAGAAAGGCTGGATAGACCCCATCAACATGCTGTGGTTTGATGGGTAAAAGTGAAGACACAGTCGTTCACAGTAGCTCATGGGGCTAATTAAAGACGTGCCGTCGTTCGAGTTGAGACCTAAAGCCACGGGACGCACCAAGTCTTTCTCCCTAGAATCCACAGCAAAAGGAGAGCCCATTCTTTAAAAGGGCTTTGGTGTACATCTCTCAACCTTTGAGAGAAAATGAAGAGATTTGGGATTCCTCAATCCTGGTAGGTTATACCCAGCCAAGAAGTTTCTTGTCTCCCAAATACACCAAGGACCCCTCTCAAATACAGGTTACCCAAAGTGAAGTAGGTGTGAAAGTGGGGCCAAAAAGAGAAACTAAGGACTGAATGTGCTCAGTATGTGGGGGATCAACATTTTTAAGGCATTTGAGGCCTTTTTTTTTTCTATAACCTCCATATCGAAATACATAAAACACAAAACATTACACCTGTCAGGTGCTGTGCCCCGAACTATCCCCAAGGAGCTGAGACTCACTACATCAGACTTTTAACAACGTGAAATTTAGAGATTAAAAACATGTTGGAACACTGACTTTATGCAGTGCCAAAAATGTGTCTATAACCTGTTAGGGGAGATGGGTGTGGTGCATCGTAAGAGAAAGATGACAGCACTCATGCCTGAGAGGAAAAAACAAGATCCCCGCTTACTTTTTCCCCTTCCCTCTGTCCTTCCTTCCTCCTGAGAGAAGTTCCTCCTGCAATCTGACAAGCTTTGTCAACAGCAGTAAGTTAACCGCTGCAGAGAGTGAGGTTGGAACCAGTGGAATCTGAGCAGATTTCTGAGGCCAATTCTGTCCTGACACATGAGGTCAAAGCCACTGGGTTAGACATTCCCGTGGGCATGAGAATGTGCTTATTCAGGCAAAGGTTCCAGGTCCCGTCCTGTATTCTCCTGAATTACTCCAATGATGACAAAACCCACTGAAAGCAAAGAGACACTTTTCATAGGGCACTGCCATTTGCCAATCTATAACTGAAGCATTCGTGGCTATGCTTAATTAATTCTCCCTTGAAATGGAGTATTAAAAGTTTGCATCTACTTATTCTCCCCTCTCTCTGGCAGAAAAATCATGTCACCAGTAAACAATTATTGTACCTCCTTCAAATAACTCAGCTTAAATTTCCACTTATGGCTTTATGTATATGCACAAATGTATATCTGATGTAGTATTATGGTTTTTCTTTCCAAAAATTGAAAAATCCAGAAAGCCAAAGATCACATAATATACCTTGAATGGCATGTCTTATGGGTAGAAGCCAAAAAAACAAAAAAAAAACAAAAAAAAAAAAACCTTGCAAAATTTCTGATGCAGGAATATTAAAAATTTCCTCAAAAATTCCCTGGCAAATGGGTGCCTCTTTAATTTTCACCCTTACAATAAATTCTTCTGCAGGTTTTGTTTATTTTCAGGAAACATTTCACTTATTTTTTCAAGACATGAGGTGTGAATGATGCAAAACAGTATTTGGATATGTAAACTGAATTATTTGCATAATGTATTACTAATCAGTGAGTATAAATTCTAGAGTCTGAGGAATAGAAATCAAGTGCCACAGAATTTTTAAAATCTAGATTAAAAAGTAAAGAGCATCGCCCTTTGGTGAAATAAAGTACACATTTGCATTTGGGTTTTAAGAGAAACTAGTGCCACAGAATTTTCTGAAGAATTTTAAATAAAAGATGTCGATGTATACTGCTTTGCTCTGACGCAACAATGTGAGGCATAAAGCCTTAAATTCACAGGCACAACTACACCCTGCACCAAGCACCGAGGAGAGCAAAGATATTTGAATCTAAAACAGCAGACCTGATCCCCATCCCGATGACAGTCAGCCTGCTAGGCCCATAGAAATCAGAGATTTAAAGCAGGATGGGGTGCAGCCAGACATTCTGCCTTCAGTACCCCTTAGATCAACTTGGTCACCACAATGCAATGGGGCCAAAAATCATCAGTGCCGTTCTTTTGGGTTCCATTGGTGTTTCTAGGCAAGCTTAGCAGAAAAACATTGACATGGATGTGCAAACAGTAGAAAGAATAGTTCAGCTTCGAACGTTTCTTTCATCAACCAAACACAGTAAAACCAAATTGGAGGAACTATTTGTCTGAACGCACTTTTTGGGGAAGGGATGAAGTATACAGAAGAGGAAAAGGAAGGGTAGCCCCATGGTCAGCCTCAGACAATGGCACCTTCCCCATTCCCACAATAGTAGCCTGTCAGGTCTATGATCGCTCAAGAATCACCTGCATGCTCAGAACTCCCAAAGGTGCACATGTGAGCACACACACACATACGTGCACACATTCTCATGCACATGCACGCGCGCACACGCACACACACACACACACACACACACACACACGCACACACTCAGGTCCTTGAGGGTGCCGGGTTACATTTCTACAACAGCTGGTCCTATTGTGTACTGCCAGTGAAGCCAAACCAGCCTAAAATTTAATTTAATCTGCTGTAAACCCAAGTGTCATGCACTTAGATGGCAGCTAAAAGCGCCACTCTCAGATAACTGAGTGACACTTGCTAATAATAGCCTCTGCATGAAATGAGCAGGAGCGGACATTTTGTAAAACCAGAGGGACCTGTGCCTGGGAATGGCTCAGTGAGGCTGGTCTCGGCTTCCAGGCAGCAGATACGGCAGAAGCAGGCTCGCCCTGGCTCTGATGTGACTGGTTGCACTAAGACCACCAGTGACCTCGCTGACGAGCTATTCAGTGATAGTCGTGCCTTTTGCAAAAGAGAACAAAATGCCCCTTTACAACTGTGCAATCATTGCACTGCTCCCTTTCATCTTTGGGAGGCTGCGCCCCAGCCCTCCCTTGACTGTGTGTCAGCCCCTTCTTCCTTAGCATGTGGTCAGCCTCCTCTCAGGCAAACCATCTTTCTCAAACAACCACTGAAGGACCAAGAGCTTTGTCTTCCTCAGCACTACTAGTAAGTGGGCACTGTCCCCCTGTTTCTTCCCAACACCCACCTGAGGAAAAGAGGTACCCGTGCTGAAACTCAATCAAGCTCCACCTCCAACTCTTCTTCATGCACTGAAAAAAAAAAATCATGGGATCTCTTTTCTTCCAGGAGAATGGAGCACAGTCCACAGGGCAGACTCTAAAACTACCCCTTCAAGTGAACTTTCCAGATACTAGACAGACTCAAGCTCACAGTAATTTCTTCCCCTTACTACCTGAGTCAAACCCTTGGTGAGGAAAGAGCACCCACTGAATAATGCCGTTTTGCTCTTTACCAGTCAGGTGGCATCTTTATTTTGGAGAAAGTCTCATATACACAAAAGTAGAAAGAATGGCATAATTCAACTCCCCAGGATGAATCATTCGGCTTCCACCACTCGCCATTCATGGCCAATCTTGTTTGATCTATAACCCTACCACTAATCCCGACTACTAGATTATTTACACTGATTCCAGATATCCTATCATTTCATCAGTAAATACTTTAATATGTATTTTTAAAAGATAAAAGATTTTTTTTAACCACAAAACCATTATCGCACCTGAAAAAAATTAAGTGACAATAATTTCTTATCATTAAATAGGGGAGTTACTTTAGACTCAGAAATACTTCCTTCCATCAAGGCTCAAGACTGAGGCTGCCAAGGAAACAATTTGGAGAATCGCACTCTCTAACAAGGGTCACGGAACCCTTGTTTAAAGCCACCATGCACTTTAGCCCAAACTCCTGCCCATTACAGTCCTTCGCACTATTGGGGGTTGAATGCACCTTCCAGGAGTTCCCTGTGAGGGTTCTCACTCCTCTCAATGGCCCCCTAAGCCCGGAGCCTCCCCTACTCCCCACCACGTGTCCCATCACCCCATCGGGCAAGCAGGTGCACTCCCAGTGTTCAGAACTTGTATTTATTTTTCTTCAAAGAAAGCGTTCTCCTGGACGGTTCTGCACAGAATTCATTCACAGAGCATGTCTTGGATACACAGCTGACTAGATATGTCAGTTATGTTCCAAATGGGTTTTCTCAGGTCAAGGTTCTGCAGGCAAGAGCAAATACTATTTTTAAACAGGATAAGGTCACAATGCTTTTAGAGACAGTGAGTTCTACAATAAAACCTATTGATCAGCCTCTGGAACTAGTGTTCCAGAGAGACACGGAGATTGAAACAAAAATTGCCTGGCTGTTTTCTCTGTAGACTCGGTGGGTAAAAGCTTGTTGGTTTAATATCTTTCAGGATATAAAATAAGTAAGAAGTAACTGTGTACAGATTACTGAAGTCAATTTAACCAGATGCAGAGGCGGGTCACAGGAAATATACTCATGGCAGAACTCCGAAGAAGCAGACTCTAAGGCAACAAGTGTTAGAGCTCTGAGAGGGACCAAGATCAGCTTCCTCAACCCAGTGAAGGCAAAGGTGCAGGCTGCCTGCCATTTATGAAGAGGCTTCAGACTGCTGTCCTTAAATCTGCAACACTGCCCTCCAGTCCAGGGCTACATGAAAAACAGACACCCAGAGACAAATAACATGATAAAAAGAGGTATGGATAGCTTTTAAAACTATAATGAAAATGGAATCATGGTCAATCTAAAAATCTTCCTACTCTTTCTCTATATACATGTATATATATATATATATATATGTATATATATATACACACACACACACACACACATACACACACATATACATATAGACATACACACATATACATATACACACATATATACACATACATACATATATGTAATCTATATATGTATAGATAAATTCCACAGTACATATATGTAGGTGTGTATATGTGCATACATGTAGTACATATAGATGTATAAATGTGTATGTAGATATATTTCTATGTATGTGCCATATCTTATAATAATAGTGTTGCTATATCTGGAAATTATTTTTTCAAAAGAGAAAAGAAGTCTTTTACAGGTGGACCACATAAGACTCCACTAAGAAACATCATTTCTTGCCAGTGAAAACTGGAGAAAAAATTTAGAAATCATACCAACATACATGAGCCCAAGCAAATGAATCATCAAGGCACTAGAAAGTTATTTAACTAAACTGTAGTTTCACAGATTTACTCAGGTTTCAGCAGCAAACCCTAAATAATTTATCTAAGTCAAACAGGAGCTTTAAGTAAATACATTAACATAATGGACATCTTAAACTTCAGCCAGAGATCTAAAACTTTGAAATCAATTATGTCCCCATAAATACCTCTCCATTATCAGCGGTGCTTGATTGTTTTGGAGACTCGGAACCACAGGAACTAGTGTGAAAACTGTAGGGTATCTTCATTTATCATCTGCTCCCATCTCACAGCCCAGCTCGAAAACAAAATATGCCATGGTAAACATAATCCATATATCACATTGTGACACAGCTGACCCCATTAGTGAGCCAAGACTGTCCTAGCAGCAGCATCCTATCATACATTAAGAATACAGTGACTGATACATCTGCACGATCCAATGAGGTGGGGGGGGAGGAATCCTGGGCTATGAAATCCTAAACTTCATATCTGAATACATATTTTGTCACCTACCTCTGTTATCGTGGTTTCCCTTCAGGTAATATAACCAAAGAGGAAAGTGGTACCTCTGGGTGGCTGCCATTCATTTCGTCTGTCCATTATCTTCCTTTGGTTTGGATTAGAACTAAACTTTTTCTTTTCCCTTTTTTTTTTTCTCCCTAACACTTGTTCTTTGTGGTGGGTTTTTTCTTGACAGAGATGAAGAGCGTGCAAAATCTGCAATAGCTGATCATCAGTGCCCAAATAGAACACTCCTAATAAAAGTTCCCAAAACATTATAAATTAAAGAAGCAGTAAGTTAAATAAATTACTTTTGTACTGAAGCTATAGATCTCAAGAGCCCCTCTGTCCTACAAGGAACATGTATGTCACAACTGGCCCATTTCCCCCTTATTCTCAGCACATGGGATAACAAAAGATAGTTTAAATAATCATCATCCAAAGACTAACTTTGAACACTGTGTATCAGCATGCTTCTGAGAACATCATTTTCTATCTAATTTAACGCCAGATATAAGTGGTATCTGCTGGACAGAGTGGAAAACAGAAACATCCGTGCTAAAAGTCAATGATAAACACCAAGTTTAGAAAAATGGATTGCAAACATCACATGTTCCAGAACAGGCCATATGCTTTTACCTACATGATGAATAAAAAAAGAACATTTTCCCTCAATTTATGCTGTATTCAACACTAACAGAGGGAGAGTTCTTCTAAACATGTTGCATAGAATGCCTTTAACAAGCAAGAATTTGTAACTCCAAGAACTCAGCATATGTAGGCTATGTCCATACAGAGAAACCAGCTTTTGGGGGAGGAAGAAAGAAAATATCACTGAATTTAGTCAGTTAATTGAATTTGAAATACCTGGTTGTTTGAGTTTAACTGATTTCTTTGTCAAATGTATTTCCATTTTAACACAGCTAGAGTTGCTCAAAAAAGCAAGCTTGGAGAAAACACACATTACGCTCCTTAGAGTTTATCAAAAAAAAAAAAAACAACTTGTAACAATTAAAAGATGAAGAAATTTTATACAACTGGAAAATTCTGTGAGTTGTCACCATTCCATTATACGATGCTTTAATTCTGCTTTCAGCAATTTGAAAGTTGCTCTTTAGCTTTCTGATGAGGGGTCATGAGCTCCAATCCCAATGTCCACCATAGCTCTATCTTTGAGGAAAACAAGAAAATATTCTGCCCTCTTTGCAGGTGAGCGCCATTCAGCAGCTAAATTCCGAAAAAGGAAGGGAATTAATCCACCTGCCTATGTGTCCAGAACATGCTAGGATGTGGCAGGAGCTCAGAGACCCACCCTGTCCAGACTACCCATTTTATAAATGAGGAAGCTAAGATGCCAAGAGGTGAGGGCAACCCAAGACTTCACAGCTCAGAATCAGAACCTGGTTCCCAGACCAGTGTCTTTCCACAATCATTAAAAGTCTAAGTTTGGTTCTAGAAGAATCCCTAAAGACCTCAATCCTTCCCCCTACCCCCAAACCAGTCTTGGTAATTTTTTCACTGCCTTCAAGGAAGAATAAGTGTCTAGCTTTAAGGACTTTACAAATGTTCGTTTTATTTCTCTTTTTATTTTTTACTTTACTGTTTGATAATCAAAACTTATTTATCAGAGGTGGCTCTGTAGTGTGGTGGTTAGCTCGTCTGCTTTTCATGACCCAGGTGGAGCCATGGACCATATGCCAAATGTGCTAAGGCCCCAGGTGCACGCTGCAAGCTAGTGGGAGGAGATGTCCTGTCTTCAGAGATCCAGTTCTTAAGGGGAAACGGCAATATCCATAGGTCAAGGGTAGAAGTGTGTGTGTGTGGGGGGGAATTAAAGAGGAGAAAAATAATTTATTTATCATCATGCTCTCAATTAGATTGTCTTCCCATCTCAGGCAGACACTGTTATTTCCTAGCAGAGAATGGCAGCAGGTTTGGAAATAATGTTCATAATAATGTTTATAATAAACATTAAATAATGTTTTAAATAAACATTATGGTTTCTTCTGTAACAAAAATTATTTCACATTCTAGATACAAAACAAGTACCGTTTCTCTCACCCTCAACTTCTGCAAAATCTAGATTGGATCAAATTCAGAATCGAGTGGAAATCCTACATATTCAGGATGATGTGTTCTAGCAGAACACTCTTGGTTGGCTATAGTTTGCCTTTTCCTTCCCAAAAGATTTTTAAATAGTTTTCATTTCTGAAAGAATTTCGACTTCGGATTATACCGATGCCAAAGTCTCTATACATCTAATCGATCAATAAATAAGACAAACAAAGAGGCATATGTTTATCCTTCACCATTTGGGAGGTGTACACTAATTACCGCAGATTGTCTCCTATGTGTCTCCCCCCGTAGCAGACAGCAGTGCTCAAAAGTGTCCGCAAAATAAAAATGTATGGGGTAATTAAGTGGATATTTATAATTAGAACTTAATAATTTGCATCAGGGACAAATGAGCTCTGATTTTAATCTGCAGTGCATTTAGATTAGCCCAAAGATACTGTAATTTGATGGTTTATAGGCCTCCTCTCAGATTATGAAATACCAAGCCTTCCAAGACAGCGCATTTGTGTCAGGAGTGTGTTAAAGAAGAAGATGCAATGAAAATGTTTGACAACGTGAAAGCAGCCATAAATTACATGACAACTGTGTAAAAGTCATGATGAAACAAATAAAGGGCTGACCTATAATGCGTCTGATTCATTGTGACACACAGAACTCCCTGCACTAATCTCTGCCCAGCCAACGCATTCTTAAGCAGGGAACTACTTAGCACCAGGAACGTTGTAAATTATCACTAGTCAACAGCATTGATTTTTAGTCGACATTTCAATCAGGTTGAAGTAGAAATACTACCCAGCTCATCTAACAGCCTCTTAACCAGTCCACTGCCCCTCTGCGGTCTCCTCAGTTATGGCTTTGTTAAATTTCCATTGCTCTCACCATTCAATATTTATTATAGTGTCGCCACATCCAGGCACTTGGCCTGTAGGGTCGCTGGCCTGCCTCTTGGGACATTACATTCGTGCTTACCTTAACGAAGGCAGAACCAAAATAGAAAAAGAAACAAAAGGCTACCGTCAGAGAGCTGGCCTAATTTTTCAAGAGAATGGAAAGAAAACTGGAGGATGGGGGTGGGTTGGGGCTCTAAGACAATGGTATTCCTTTTATCATTTCAGCTTTTCAGTCTAGGAGTCCCAGCAAATAAAATTCTGAACTTCTCTTCTGGGGAGATCAGGGACTACCTACCACCTGCAGTCTTGACTCTGGGATATGGAGAGGCAACGTGGGAAGTCAGGAGAAGAAGTGAGGGGAAAGGAGGCAAGGATGCCAGTCCCAGGGCAGAGTAAAAATTGCAATGGAAGGTTTGGAGTTCTTTACCCATGTGTTATCTCAGCAGCCACCTCACACTCACTCCCAACTCAGAAGACCGTCTAGACCCAAGCAAGTGAAAACCTCCCTTGGTCCAAACAGAAAGCCTTACCAAGTGAGCAGAGCTGCCAGCTGACACTTGTCAGCGCTCAGGACAACTCTTCAGCTACCCCATGGGGTCTTCACACACAGTAGGTGCCTCCTAACTACCGACTAACTCTGAGAATTACATAAATGGAGGTCTATGGTGGCCCTGCCAATTCGAAAGAATGGGTAATAAAAGGAAAACATTGACATTTGGTTTTGGAATACATTACATAATCCCTCTGCAATGAACCTCAGGTCTTGCTTCAGCAAATATTAATGGTGTCAGAGCAGCCTGCAGAGTGACTGGGGGAGGCCACCATGCAGTTGAAAACTTGCCTCAGGGAAAGCCACATGTTGATCATATGGAGTTGTTGACTAGTTTCCATTCAAATGTTCCCTTAAGTCTCCTCTCATGCCTTCTAGACTTGCCTTACCACAGCACTAGTGCCGCCAGAAACAGAAACCGTGATGCAGACTGTCACTCCTCAGCACCCATCGTCCCCAGCACCCCCTACACACCCTTACACACACACATACTCACACATATACACACACTCACACGCTTTCTCTCTCACATACAGAAAAACCCCGATTTCCACAACCCTTTAAAGGTGTGGTCAGTGCAGCGAATACCAAAGAGACAATAGAACAGAACTGCTGAGAGCCAGACTTCACCAATCCTTAAAAGTACGAGCTTCCTTTCCGGGTCAGCCTATTGCTGTCTCAGAACCAAGTCACGCAAATAGTAAAACCTCCTCCCTCTTCTTCACAGGACCCTGGCCTCATTTCTGGCTCACTTGAGACAGATGGAGAAGTGACTACTGGCAAAGCAAAATTCCTTACATCGCAACTCTTTCCAAGAGCTCCGAGGCTCCTCCAGTATGCCCAGGACAGCCGCCCAGACCCTGGATGGGAACATTCCTCTCTTTCCCAGAAGACTGAAACACTTGACCACAGATCCCACAGGAGGGCCACCATCCAGCACCAGAACTTCCACCAGACTGGTGCCCAGCCCCACAGCAGAAAGCTGCAGACCTTTCGAGGCAGAGGTTAGTGACTGGAAGGCAAATGATTGAATCCTTAATAACTATGAACCCTCCGGGAAGTCATTTAACCCTTGGTGAGCCCCAATTTCCTGCTCTATCAAATGGGGTTATTAGGACTTCCCTTCTGGGGGGTTGATGTGGGATGGGGTAACACTGCATAGGATATATAGTAAGGCAGTAACGACTCTTGGAATGCATCCTTTGTGGCAAGTAATTGATGTGTTTTCTTTTACTCCTTACATCCACCCTATAAGGGAGGTACTTTGGGTTGTCTCCACTTCACAGAGGCTAAATGGTTTGCCCAAACTCTCTCAACCCGTCAATGGCGAAGTAGAAATCTGAGCCCAGAGTGACCATGTCACACACCCAAGCACGCTCCCGGTGATGCAGCACATGTCTGTTGGAAGAGAGATCCAAGAACTGAGGAAGTTTCTAATGGGGAGAAGCCCCAAGTCACCCCATCTCACCAGATCTGTAGTGGCTACTGAACCGTCTCCACCCAACGACCCCTCCCCACAGGCTCCCACAGGAGCCCACCCTCACGCAGAAAGAGGCTCTGAGCACATCAAAACCCTCCCTACCCTGCTCTCCTCTCATCCCAACCAGCTCATTCCCATACATTGAGGAACTACGTGAACCCCAGTTCCAACAGGAGAAAAAAGTTCCCAGCCATGAGTCATAATCATAATAGTAACTGGTTTATCTCTAGTCCTTACCACGTGCCAGGCAAACATTCTCACACAATGCTCACTACGTCCACGAGGTGGGTCCTGCGACTCCCCCAACATTACAGATGAGGAAACTGGAGCTTAGAGAGATGAAGAAATCTGCCCAAGCTCACACAACTAGAAATGGCAGCACTTCGCCACTTTATTTCACATACTCACAGAAGCTGAAGAGGACAAAAAAGGAGATAAAAAACATATTTTTAAGGGCCTTTTTTCCCTCTCCCTTCTTCCTTTCCTTACCATGCTGGTTACAAAGACATCTAAGTGGGAGAGAAGACAGCACCCAAGGTCTTGGCTGAGTTTTGGGGGTTATTTGTGAGATGAGCTCAGACACCTCCAAATTTTCCCAGTCTCTATTTGTTATTCAATAAAAAGGGAGAAAAATTAATTGCCTTTCTGAGGCTTTAGCCTGGGGAAGGAAACATGATTTTATCATATTTTAGATGGACATTCACAATATGATTTTTCAAGTCTACGACGGGAAAAAATAGCTTTCATTGCATGAACTGCATTTCAGGCAGCCCCCTTCCCAGACCACTTGGAAGCCCTGGTATCCCCCAGGTGGAATTCTATGAACCCGACTTTAGCCCCAGCAGCCCCTCTGGTGGAAACCAGAACATGCCTCCTGCCAGTAAGTAACAGGGAAATTCAATTACCTCGCCACTTGTGGCAGGAGGGCAAAGACTGCACACATTCAAAGAGCTAAAAATGTCAGGAAGTTATTGGGCTGATGACTCTTGCTTGCCAACCCTCATAACTGAATGTGTAATGTCACAATAGACCAAAAAACACAGAAACAGTCCAAAGAAGATAAGATAATCGAGAACAAAACAAGCCCAGACACATGAGTTTGCCATCAGTGCCGCACAGGAAATACTGCACTTCCAACAAGGGCACTTTTCCCCCACCCCTGGCCTTTCCTGGGCCTTCCTTGTGTATCGTCTTTCTCATCCACCAACAGATTAATTCACAGGTCCTTTCCAACAAAAAGTTTGTTAGTCATTTAAAATTATTAGTTTCCACTGATTTCCTAAGTGTATATGCGGGCTCGCTCGCCACGCCCCATGCCAGCTTCGAACACACACTCACACATGCTAGTCTCCTGCACACACCAAACCCTTCCAACCCCAGGCCCTCCGGTTACTGGCGTTATCACCACTCTTTCTTTCCCAATGGCAAGCCAGGAAAGATGATAGAACCTGTGTGTGTAGCTAAAAGACTGGCTTCAACTGGTTCAGAGGGGGGAAAAAATTGAATTGTGTCTTTTTGTTTTCTCTTGCCTTTAGCCAAAGACCGGAGATCATTTGATGTACAGTCAGAGGGTATAAAAGAAAAAGAAAAAGGAAGAAAGAAAGAAAAAGAAAAGAAAAGAGAAAGAAAAGAGAAAGAAAGAAAGAAAGAAAGAAAGAAAGAAAGAAAGAAAGAAAGAAAGAAAGAAAGAGAAAAGAAAGAAAAAGAAAAGAAAGAAAGAAAGAAAGAAAGAAAGAAAGAAAGAAAGAAAGAAAGAAAGAAAGAAAGAAAGAAAGAAAGAAAGAAAGAAAGAAAGAAAGAAAGAAAGAGGGAAAAGAAAGAAAGAGGGAAAGAAGTAGAAAAAAAAAAACACTGAAAAGGCTTGGCTGCACTGGGGCCCTGACACGCTCGCATCTAAAGCTTGGCTCCCGGCCAAGTTCATCTGTTAATGGACAGCCACAACCAAGGGCCTGCACCTCCCCCACCTCCCTGACTCTTCTCTGTTCTCCTACCTCTTTCTAGCTCCTAAAAACTAGACATCGATTATGTCTGTGCTTTCCCCTTTCTATTCAAGATAAACAAAGTGCTTCAAGTTCAGGGCACACCCTGGGACCCTTGACAAAACAATCTATCATTCTGTCTGCTAAACCAGTCTGGCTACACCACGCGGGGAGAGCAATGCTCCCGATGTACAATTTTCCCTTTGTGCTCCTTCCCTCTTGCCACTAACCTCTTTTCTTTACCACCTTCTCTGGAGCAGATGGACTTGACCACTTTGCTTAAGCCTCCCCGCCTTGTAACCTCAGGAATTAAAGAAAAGAACAGAGCTCCTGGCTGCCCCTCAGGTTCCCCCCTCCTCCTCTGGGCCTCCACATCCTTTGGACACGGAACCGACGTGAATCCCGTTAGACACACGCGATTTTTTTCGAACCTCTCACCACTGGACACTCACCCAGAAAATAAATTAAATGCAGGGACGGCCCGCTCGTTTGCTCCTTGCAAGGATATTTTAAGTGAGTTTTGTTTTAAATCCTATCCATTAATTTATCCTGACTTGCAATTAAATGCGAGTACACTTTTTACAACCGGCACGGAATGTATTAATTATTACTACAAATGGTCAAATGAGAGCACAGTCCCTCCTAAAAATATTAATAAAATACATAATAAATAATATTAATGAAACAAAAATAGATTCATAAGCCTTGGCCAGAGCTTTTATTATTTCACTCAAGAGGAAACCCAGCCAGTGAAACTTGCTACACATACTTTGGCAGACCTCTGACCAGCCACCACCACTGAACTCTAAGGAGCGTGTCTGTGGGGGGTCAGGGGTGGTGGTGCTCTGGTGTTGGGGATCAGTGCAGACATGACCTTGAGAAGCTGACTGATGGCCACAGTGGACCAGCAGAGCCCACAATGTCTCACACAGTTTTCCCATGTGGTCAGAAAAAGTTACCCACAGGCTGCTTCCTCTTCCTAATGCAGTCAGGGCTCTTATTTCAGTGCCCACCCCTCCCCTCAAAGGGCAAACGAAAAACCCCAGAACCGAGAATGAGCCCAGTTAAATTAAGGGCTCAGGATTCGAGGCCCAGCAGCACCACTTACTGCACCAGTGCTGGAAGCCACCTTTCTTTCTTTTTGCCATACCACCAGACACAGGCTAACCTTTCTCCACAAAACAGAGGCCCCTGCTTCACCCCCAGCACTCCCTGCCCCCTCCCCTCCTCCCAAATCCAACACACCCACCGCACAATCGAATCTAATTAAGATCAGGAAGAAATTTGCATTTTCTTTTCACTGTACCCCCAGTAATCACAGAAGTTCTTCAAATTTTGAGAATTTTGTTCCTCTGCTAATTATTTCCCTCATTTTGCATTTCAAGGCACAAAGACAGTCTATCTCACTGGTGGTCTATTAATAGTTTGAAGTTTTGAACATCAGAAGGTGGGGTGGGTTGTTTTTTTTTTCTTTTAAAATTATTCTGTCATTTCCAGTTTTGAAAAAGGTTTTTGTTGTCGTTAGTAGTGGTGATGTTAACATTTCTTCCAAAAGACAGCGTAGCTGCGCCGTCCCATGTATTAGGATTTGGTCTCCCCCTTACAATAGTTATTCTCTGCCTGGTTTACTGATTTACAGAACGTTGGTATGTGAATGGCAAAAAAAAAAGAAAGAAAAAGAAAGAAAGAGAGAGAGAAGGAAAGAGAGAGATTCCTTGGCATAAGTATATGTTTGCTGATCAAATTTCAGATCATGTGTTGTTCATTATTATGACTTTACTTGAAAAACAGTTTGCCACAGTGAGATGGGTTCACTTTATATGCATTCTACCCCTCCACTCCCTTTAAATACTTTGGAAAAAAAAAAGTACAATTTTTTTAACATACATTTAAAGCATGAACTGGTTTGGATTAAAACAATGTGTCAACATCCGTAAATTCCCCCAAAATACATTTTTAAAAGACATATGCAAAGCCACATATGATTTTGAGGGAGCAAATGAGATTGTCCAACCAACAAAATTTAATGGTAATTTAAAGAATTCTAATACTTTTCGTTTACTTCCTGTAGAATTATTTGTGTGCTTGACATTTACGCAGTTTCTCTATTACTTAATAATCTACTCTGGGTACACTAGATTATGCCAATCTATTAGAATGAAATTTGTACTCCATATAAGCAGACGTTCCCAGTTGGTTTTGACTTACCATTATGTTTCGATGTAAAGTGTTATTGTGGCTAAGTATAAAGCACAGCTACTCCACGCTCATGGTTTTTAACTCTAATACTGTAATCTTTCTTGCTGCTTCTAGGGCTGTGTCAGTGTTTACATTCCTGGAAGTTAAATAAACCTACATGGCAAAACTCCTGGATAGACTGAATAATAAGGTTTGTGATGACTAAATTGTTTACCTTTTACCTTGTTAGGATCCCTTTCTTGTAAAGTTTGAGAAAGAGATGGAGAGAGGAGAAATGAAAGCGGGGCGGTCGGGGGGGGAGTGATATGAGATAGAAAGAAAGATTTACGCACTGGCCTCCATATGTCACGAAGACCTTCCTACCCACAACCAATGCGATGGAAGCAGCTTCCATAAGTTAGTTTTGCCTTTTTCGTTTTGTTTTGTTTTCTGACACACCAGGTCATCTGAATACCTCCTTCTCTACCACACTCCCCCCAATAAAAAGTATGAACCTTTTTTTTTTTGCCCGATTTCAAATAGCAAAGTATCCATTAGATTTCATCATATCTTAGTAAAGCAATTACATCAAGAAAATGATAGTGCGTGTGGAATCAATTATGCATGCAGTTGGCCGGAGACCAAAGGCTGTGAAGTCGGAGAGGGCAGAATCGCTCGACACACACAAATAAAAAGCCCCTGGATCTCACAGATGGACCCCATCAGTTCATCTTACTGCCTAAAAAGTTCATGCACTTAATAATTTATTTGTGTTCTGGATACTGTTTCCCAGCTGAATATTAACAACTTTGAACTGAAGCATGCTTTTAGCGTGGTATGGATGGAAGTCACGGTAGGGCAGTGCTAGGGTCCCTCAGAGGTTAAAATTGTAGTTATGTTTCTTACACACTGTTCATTTTCCATCACAATTTATTTTCTTTCATTACACATTCCTTTTAATCAGAATATCAGTTTCAGTGTTTCGATTCTGCTTGTTAACCAGTGATAAACTCATAAACCAAAGATGAACATCAATAATACAGCACAGGCAGTTCAATAGCAAAGGCAAACACCAAAATCACAGGCTCTCAGAAATCAGAAACCGTTAGTTAGCACCTTGTTTCCACAACCAGGGCACTTGTATACCTTGAAGGAGGCACCCAGGAGCCCAGAGACCACAGTTTACTTTAGTGTCTAGGGAAAGACTCAGAGAGAGCAACTTGAGTGAGATCAGAAGCTGAACAAGCCCACAAGAAAACTTACGTTAGCTAAAAGGTAAAGAAGCTAGCCAAACCCAGGACCAAGACATGTAGGTGCCAGTCTTATGTTTAAAGAAGAAATCCAACACATTGTTAGAAAGGTCTGTAGTTTGCAGCCGTCTTTCTTCCAAAGGAGTCTGATGTCTTAATACACTGGAACAGTCAAGTCTCCCTGACATCAAACTGCTAACAATAAAATTGGCCGACAACATTCACGGGGGGACAGGGACAGGCAATACATATTTCTCTACATATCTGGATGTGCCTCAATCACACACTTAAATGTATAGTCTTCCCCCCAAATGAGAAGGATTTCCAGCCAATACTTCCACAAACTGTACTTAACATTAAAAGAAAACCGATAAAACATATGTAATTACTCAAGGTTAGACTTCTAATTCCTCAATTCACTAAAGAAAACTTGGCAAGAAGATGCATCATTTTGCTCCTTTCTACTGGGGCATCCGAGGAGGAGAGCCACTGAGGCAGCTAATACACAAAACATGATCAAAAGTGATTAACAACAGCTTCATATGCAAATTGCATTAATGAAGGAGTGCAAAGTCATCATGTAAATTAAATATGTCAAATCTCTTGGTGAACTTTCAATCTTGAGAAGAAAAAACACTGCTTTAATTTTTTTACATCATCAATTTTGCAAGATTGAAAATCTAAGAATCTTGGTGCTATAAACAATTTTCACCTTTTTTTTCTCCTTCAGCAGGCTGACAGGCCAGCCTGATGTGCACCGAATGTACATGTTAATAGGCCAATCAAAAATGCAAAACAATTCGCAATTACTGGAAGGACCTAATGGTCATTAGAATTTACAACTAGGTAATGAACTGAAGTCTGCCCACACCATGCATATTCATAAAGCAATTTAGCCTTTGAAGATTAAAGAAGTGCTTAAAATTCAAATGAGCTTTAGCAAATTATCAGTAAGATTCATCCAAAAAGCAAAGGGTTTTTCTTCCTATGATTTCCTCATTTTTTTAATGCAAAATTGTTATATCTTCCAGACTAAGCTTAAACTAAACATTGAGCTTCTAGTGAAGCCGAAGGGGCTAAGAGACAAACAGAGGCAGCAAACATCGTTACAGACTTTGTTCATAAAACCAAGCCCTTAAGAGCCAAACCTATCTCTAAACATGGTAATTTATCAAAAACAGCCCAGAGTTGCTCATAGGCAATACTGCACAGTCCTCCAACAAAACAGATTAACACAAGTCCCACCACCCTCCCAAAAAGCCTTTTTCCCCTCAAGTTGAGTCTCCTGTGTAAACATCCACTGTGGTATAAAAACAGCTTTTTCATCGGCTTGGAGAGGCATTCATTTTAGAAGTTTCTGCTTCCAAAGGGAAATGAGCAAGAAAGGAGTATAGGAGGCAGAGGGGCGAGATCTGGTTTACTTCTGAGGAGTGAAAATTCTGTCGTTGGATATTTATCTTCCTGGGGGTTCTCCCATCTTGCCATGGCAGCATTTGATCCAAGAATGGGTCATGCAGACATGAGCTGACATTCAGAAAGTCGTCGTCTCCACCTACCACCACCACCCCACCTACCCCAGTTATTAGAGAGTGTCGTGGGAATTTGGATTTTCGTGTTTCCCATTTATTAACTAGTCTGGAGAAGAATCTAACTCACCCTTTGAATGCTAGCTCACACCTCATGACATCTAAGAAATACTAGTCATAGAATTCCCAGGGAAGGCCTCTTCTTCCCCCTTCCCAAACAGCCACCCAGGTCAAAGCACTAAAGTTACGTAAATTGTATCTCTCCTAGTATACAAGTCAGAGTAAGAACAACAGCTTCGAAAGGACCACGTGCCCATGCCTACTGCTCTGCTGCTGGACCCATGGGGCTCTCTGCTTCAGTGACTGCACTCAAACCCCTCCCTACCTAACATATTCTAACTTCTCTCTGCCAACCTTCTCCCTGTGCACCCCATAGCCACCGATGTTTTCCTAGAGTTGATCTTACCTGAAATGTAGGTGTATTAAGGAAGTGGGAAAGAGAAGAAGAGAGAAGGGAGAAAACCTCAGGTATCCTCCCAGGTTCCTTGACTCTCTTATCCATGGGCCCTGCTCAGAAACGTGCCACATTTCAACACGTATTGGAAAGAATAGGATGCAGAGCTGCATGTAACCCACATCCACAACCATCTGTATGAGCCACAGGTCCACGGTCCTGACCAATTCCGTTTGACACTAATGTTACTCTACATGAGTAGAGTTCAATGAGGGTTGATATGGGATGTGACAGAGTAAATCAGAATTAGATTAAAAACAAAAGTTTAGAAACCGATGCTACACTGCAGAGCAAATGGGACTTGAAGGCCAAATTTCCCCTGCCTTCAAGTCATTTTCCCTATTAGAGCGTTTGCCCGCCACCCCCCTGCTGGCAGTGCTGCAGTCACATCAGAAAGTAGAGTGAAATGCATATAAGAAGGCTTGAGATATTACTTTTTAGATACAATACCTATATATTTAATATATAGCAATTAACTTCTGGTCAGGAGTCTGCAGGCAGCAAGCTGCCCCAAGCAGATACGGGGGGAGGGGGCCCAGAGCTGGGACAAGCACAAAAGACAGGTCCAACAACAATGCCTGCTGTCAGCAGCTGAATTATTTTTATACAGGAATTTTTATCTCTATTGTACAAACAAGTACGTGTCTGTGCAGACTTGTTAAGCAATCCACTTGTATGTAGAATAAGATTTTTTTTTCTTTCTTGCTACCAGTCACACAGCTCCAAGATCAGAAGAAATACATAGTCTTTGAAGCTGCTCAAATGTTTTAGTTAAAAGGACAGCAGTTGTTTTCAAAGATCCAAGAGTATCTTTATCAGAATTAAATTTTTCCTTATTGATTTTTCCCCTTAACATAACAAAAACATAACATGAGAAGGTTACGATTTATTATTAAAATTTTTCTCAGCCTTTAAATCATTCTTCAGTAGCCAATGTTCACTTTTAAATGTAAAAGAATAATTTTTTCTAATCTTACGATCAGATGGAGCGGGAGAGAAAATCATGAGATTTGAAATTTAACATTGGTTAATGCATTGTTTTAACTGTGAACTCGAAGACTTGGGGGAGGGGGGCTAAAACGAGCAGTAAATGCCTCATTGTGAGCTGCCCTCTAAATGTAAATAAATCGTGAAATCATAGTTATCCCTTGAGTTGGTTAAGGGAAATGCTTCAGATTTTTTTTTTCTGGCCCAAAGAGAAACTCCACGTTTTAAAACATAAAAGATCAGGTGTGGCATGTAGTACATTGTGCTCCAGCTAAGGTAAGAACCCAGGCTAGCTACACCTCATTTCCCTAAAAATTAACAGACATGATTTTTTTTGCATCTTTTTTTAATGCATAATTTCATATCAAGAAAATGAACAACTGATGAATAAATTTAAATGCTCTGATGCTTAGCAGAAGGCTTGCGTTTTTTGTTTTTTTTTTAAGTTCAAAAAAAAATGGAAAAGGCAGGGGACACAACAGCACCTGTGTTCTTTTTGAAAGCACCTTTGCAGGTTTCACAATAATTCCATTCTTCATTTTAACGGGAGTTTTTAATCAGTGGACTCACCTCTATCTAAAACTAAGATCAAATTGTAGGTGTAATTGTTCATCGCCAATGCTAACAAGAGTGAAGATACAAACAGAAACTCATTGTGAGTGACCAAAGGTCCCCAGGTATCCCCTTCATCAACATGCCTGCTCCAGGTTCCCACTGGGAATTCCCTGGCGGGCCCGATTCAATTCTGCAGAACACACTGCCAACCCTATCTGGAAAAGGGTGTGCAAGGCGCCTTCTCGCCTCTTTCACAGTAAGTTTAAACCTGATCATCTCACCTTTAGTGGATATAATTTGTTGTTGAGCACTCTAAGAACTTGGTATTTTATCTGTCTAAAGAGATCAAAAAAGAAAAGGGGAGGAGGGCAGAAGAGGGAGTGAGCCTAGCCCTGTGCACAGCACACTGGCGCAGAGCAGCAACCTGTTCAGGTAAACCTTCCAGCAGCATTGCATCAGATCCGCTCAGATCAGTCTCTAGGGTGAACTCAGAGATGAAACACTTCGGTTCCCTGTCTGCAAACTTCTCATTCGCCAGTTCTTGGCAGCTTATTTTTCCAAGTGTTTTGTTTCAGGAAACGTGTGTATTTTTCTTTGTACGTTTTGTGGATTTACCACAACTGGTTCTGACAGCTGTTGATTCTGTTAAATGAACACATTATAAAAATCCTCTTTAAAACCTCAAGCACCAGCAGACTCAAAAATAATGGTAAAGTATTTTAATGGAGTTTCAGTTGAGAGTTGGTTAAAAAAAAAATAATACAAATAAAGGTACAGAAGTCCTTCAAGTCAGCACTAGATTTAAACTGAATGTCTATGTGTTTAATGGAGTACGAGGGGTGTCGCAAACTACCACAAATATTTACACTGTACTCCCTTTGTTCAAATCACATACTTTTAACAGGAAAAGCTGGAACTGTGGCTATTTAAAATTTTAAATATTCAAACGCCCGTAATTAACCATATGAAACAAATTATGTCACATTTCTCTATACCAGCACATGCAAAAAATTCTGGTGGTGGACTGGGAGATGGCAGAGTTGGGGAGACAACTCCAAGAGGAGGAAAGGATGATGTTTTCATTTTGCTACAGATCAAAGGAGAACAAGAGTGGAAACTGTGGCACATCGAGCATTTTACATCGCTGTCTTTCACACTGGGCTCTCTAAGTTTACACAATTCCCCAGACTAGCTGCATATTAAGCTGGCTGTGTACAGCTTTATTATGGTGTGGTGGTGGAAGAAGCATTAATATTCTAGCTCCGCATCTGACAGGGCATTTACATGCGCCCATCTGAGCGGCACCTGAGAGCTCCTCCAAGGTGCAGTGACTGTGTGCCTATTGTAAAGGCAAATGAAGCTCACCTATTCCCTGCTGGGGTCAGAAGTGACCTCACCAGCCCCCATGCCTCAAATCCTTCCCTTGCCAACCTAACTCAATGCCATTGCAGAATGACGAATGAGCTCAGAAATAGACCCCAAGTTACAAACCCTGCTAAGAACAGTGAAAGCCTTTGCTGAAATGTTTTAAAAATGCATAGGGAGTGCAGCTGGCCAGTAAAAAAGCAGGGAGACAAATTCCAGTGAACCCAACATGGACTATGTTACATTCAAAAACTGATTAGAAATACAGCCTGATGTTTACTGGCTTCAAATTGAGTTTGGCATCAAGCATACTGGCTTTAATAATGCTGGCATTTTTTTATTATTATTATTATTATTTTAAATCCGCCTCTGGTCTCTAGGAGCACATGTGGAAAGCTAAAGCATTCTTATTCGTCAGGTTACATTTCCTGGAAATTAAGTTTGTGACAGAAAATGACTCTAGTAGCAATAATATGGTTCATACTCAAATTAATTAGGTCATTGTTGTAAAAACTACATGGCAAATTACAAAGGTAAATTTACTGATATTGGCCAGAGCTCTATACCCCAGAAGTAAAGGGGGTAAGCAGCTAAAGAATGCTTATTTATGTACCTGGGTAGGAGGAAAAAACAGAGGAGGGAGGAATATGATAGCCAATTTTCTATTTGCATTACAAATAAAAATACAAGTCATTTTCTATTAAATTATATAATCTAAACATATTTTATGAACTTTATTAATGTCCTCCAAATTGACACATAAAATAAAACCCTGTTTGATTTGGGGTAATGTTAAAAATGGGCACTAAGTTAAAAAAAAATTTTTTTTAATCTTTGTAATAACAACACTGCTGACATAACCACGACCCAAATGAAATCTGAACAAGCAGAAAGGTACTAAAGATCCTTGGTGATTAAATCTCTTGCTAAAAAAGTGGCAAAGTGCCAGGCTGAGTCCAGCTTGATGCTGAGTGTTTTTTATTGCACAAAGCTGGTACTACTGTATGCACAAACAGACTTGGGCTTGGGGTAAATTTTGTCAAACGCTTTCTTTGTGCAATAAAGAGAGTGAACAGATCAACCAAAGTAGATTAAATTAACATCAAGTAACACAGTCTCGGTGCATCTCCCAAGCTGTGCTGCTTCGATTAAATTTCAGATTTCCCCCCAAAGGAAAGCCAAACTTTCTTCCTTTCTCACTGACCAATGTGGGAAGCCACCATTCATCTATTCTCTGTTATTAGACACCTTTCACTAAGAAATCATGAAATTCTGAAAAATGCTTCCCTACAATTTGCATGTTTGTTATATACTCCAGTTTAGTCCTTCCACATTAGCCAAACGACATTGACGTTGCCGTGTGAAATTAATAATTTTCCAGGACTCTAAAATGTGCCATTAATGAGCATCCAACTCGCCTCTTCCCTGAGCTTAAGGTTCACTGTCCTGACATCATTGCCTGCACGTTTATACACCCAGTTGCATTTTCCAGCCCATGGGCAGTTCCACAATTAAATGCCACATTCACTAGGAGAAAGGTGTGCAAAACAGATTTCAGATCCTTTAAAGTAAAAGGCACAACTTGCAACACTACAAGCAATGGGGTGATTTAAGAAATTACAGCACTGTTTTTTTAAGCTTTCATAGAATAAACACAGAGAATGAGAGGGAAACTTTCTCCCTCTGCTCCTGTCCTTGAAGTGAATACATATTTGTGTTTCCAATAAAAGGCCATTTTTACATTAACTGTCTGTAACAGCAGGAGACAGAAAAACTAACACAATCGCCACATCACACACAGGATGATCTTCATATCACGTGGCCCTATTCTCAAAACTATTATTTATAAAAGACAACTAGGAAAATGCACAATGCATCTTTTCTGTGTCACTGAAAGGGTAATGTCTGAAGAATTTAGGATCTTTGGGATCTTCCACATTTTAGATTTCTTTTTTTCTTTTTGGCTTTCTGAAGTAAATTTAGCAGCCATGTGGGCCACTGTGTTTAATTAAGCTTTCAAAAGTCCTCTGACAATGCCAACAATTGTAAGACACTTCTGCGGCTCAATCATGCAATCACTGTGACAGTTCTATTTACAATTTGTCTTAGAAAGAGTTTCTCTGACATTGCACTTTGACAAAACATCCAAGCTGCCAGTTCACAACCTTTCTCTGTCTTATTTACAAATACAGCTTGTATATAGGACTCCCAGTCTCATGAACATGAGTCTCTGAGTAGTGGCCTCACAAACATAGGCACCCAATGAAAATCCTAGGTATTTATTAGGAAACAATATTCTTTAGTCTCTGAGTTCTTAAGGTAAATAAAATGTTAATCGGTATATTGGGTTTTGTTGTTGTTGGTTAGCTGCCATACTAAAAATTCACTTCAGCAGTCAGTAGTTTTTATTCAGAATCACACAAATAAAGAAAAATGAAAAATAGTAGTCATAATAGAATACTATTATTTATAGTCTCATTTACAATTACACCGTAAAATATACAAATACATCCTCCAGTTCAATCTGAGCTAGAAAAGAATTAGAATGGTTCAAAGAGAATCGGCAAGTTGATTTTCTAAATTCTGAAAAGCATAAGTATGCTACACCTGATTTATCATTAAGCAACATACTAATGTATTTCTGTTTTGAATTAGTATTTCTCCCTTTATTAGGGTATCTCTTACATATTATTATCTAGATATTGGGTGTATTGTTGAGGCAAATAATTTTTAAATGCCCTGATATAAATGTCTATGTTCATAATTTTAAGGAGAAAATGTTACATATTAATATTAGTAGACTTCACATTTTATAGAACTTGTCATATTTTCTCCCATTCTCTCAAAAAGCTAACTTTATGATAGCTCAAACCTAATTGAAACATTTCTATGTGCAATAGCCAAAACCTAAAATCTGATAATCTGATAATATGAGATAATATTTTTTGGCCTTTTGTATAAGTGAACAGCAGTTTTACATTCACTAATCTTCAATAAATCTTCCCCCCGTCATAAAATATGAGACTAGAAAACCAAACTAAATCCCCATTAAAAGCCTTGATTGCCAGTCAAAAACTGCTGATATCTGATGGTGGCTATTTGACACAAATTGATGTACTGGGCCCCGCACAGTATAACCTGCTCATTTCCAGGTAAATTGATACTATTTCAATGGTCTCAATGGATCGCAGTCACACAATATTTTGACTATTTGAATAAAAAGAAAAAAGCAACCTGATCAACATATATGTGTGTAGTTAATACTTGTACAAGGGTGAAGTGATGGAGGAGCACATATTCATCTATTCACAGGTAAAAATCATCCATTTTCATAAATACTCAGCACTGAGAGGCCTACAGACAGTCGAAATGCATACATTTTACTGAAAATTTAAAGAACTCTACCTCATTCTCCTATTTGAAAGCCCTGAAATCTAAGCTTTATCTATCTCAGGAAGATCTGTCACTGTTTTATTCCTGCTTCTTGCCTAGAAAATGGCACAGAGCACACAGTGAGCTCAAATCCAACTTACATCACTTTAATAAAGCCTTTCCTACACAGCGCACTTAAATGACTACCTTTTATGTGGTTGCCAAACACATTCTTCTGGAGATTCATCAATATATCTCTTTCCTAATACAGAGCATTGCTTCTCCTTTCTTTTTGTAACACAATTAAATATCCACTGAATGATTACTCTTATTGTTTCCGTCCTCACCATAGAAAAAAAGCAGACTTGGAATTGTGAAGACATGCTTGAGAGAAACGGGCTGGGAGTACACAGCCATCTTCCAGAACTTTGCTTCAGAGACACCTGAGGGCCAGGGCATCTTAATTTATGTGCAATGGTAGAATGTTAATTTCACCATAGGAAACTCTTAATTCATTACTGTGAATTATGAGAAGTCGTGATGCTAGTTACTGACATCTCGCTTTGAGATGTGACCATGCTATTATGTGCAGCCAATTCCAGGGTGGGAACAGGTGATTAAACACAATGAAAGGAATCAAGGCTTTGTAGTTATTCGTGCATGCAAGATTTACCTCACCTGGGTCGCAGCATTTGTGCACCCATTGAATATCTTGGATATCATAACTAGCTTTTCATCTCAGGGAAATTATTTCATACTAGTATTACAAAATATATTTAAAGTTGCTTTTTTTAAAAAGAAAAAAGCTTATGTTATTGTACTAGTTTAAAAAAATAAAAAAGAAAAGTAATAACAGAACCTTTATGACAGCCCGAGAGTTAAGGAAAATATCTTTTCTTTCCCTACAGATTCCCAACTGTAACAGTAAAAGGCTTTTACTATAGGGCCTTCCCCACTAGCTTTTAGATTCCTCCTCTAAGTACAGAAGCATAGAATTTTCGAGCTGGTTAATCTGAGACTGAATAACCTATCTGGGACCTCAATAAGAAGTGTGGCTTTAATTCTTGCTTGACAGACACTGTGTTTTGTCTTTTAAACGAGCAGCTCGATATGTAAATACGATGTTACATCACGCAAGTGTTACTCCATATTTGGTGATTTAGAAAGGCTTTGGATCTCTGAAGATGACAAATCCCCTTCCGTTTGCTCCTGCTTCATTAATCATGCCTTACACTTCTGTTCATTTTCCTTCCAGTCACAAGACAGCACATGGAAATGGCCATTCCCATATCCTACTAAGGAGGGCAGTGGGGAAGATAAAATCTTAACCTGCGTGTCACATAAGCTAACTGTGGTAGATTCGAGAAAAATATTTTGTCAATTAAATGCAGCTTCCCTGGGAGCAAATTTCTCACTTCACTAAAGGAGAAGTATCTGAGTGTTTTTGCAGGAAGCCTTTAAAAAAAAAGAAAGAAAATGTCACGTTTGATTTTAATGATCAAATTCCAGAGGGGGAGGGGAGAAATAATACGACATTTAATCCCCTCTGGACCATTGACCTACTACAGTTCAACTTTGTGGTCAAACTAGGTCGGGGAGGCAAGTTCCAGTGAATCAATTGATTATATACACTACCTTGCCTAAAACTGAACAAACCTTCGACCTTCGGGGAGGGGGCAGAGAAAAATAGAGGAAAGGGATCTACTGACGGGCAAGTCATTTTTGTCACTACAGAATCTGCAATCACTTTGTCTTATGTGTTAAATCACTTTTGTTTCATTTTTTAAAAATGTTTTAATGGCCACTCTGTAGTGTTGCTGCTTATCACTTAAAATAAAAATTCAAGTCCCTCTGTTAGCCGTTAATCTCTTTTCCCTTGAGCTGCTGAGAAACCCACACACCTAGCTACCTCTTTGCTAAAATTAACCGAAGAAAGGAAAGCTGTTGAATATATTTTATGTACTTTTCCAAGAGAATTTTTACATTGTGTTATAGCAGAAACAATGGAAGTCTGCACTGGACATTTGTAAGGGTGACATGTGGTTGTGTAAACCACAAACAAAATCAAGATACATCTGTCAAAACCACATCAGAGACAAGAGAGAATACAGAGAAGCATTTATCATTTAGCTGAGGAGGCAGGCTGCAGGGAGCAGCCGTTCCTGTCAAACCAACCTTTTGAAATTTCCAACATGCCCTTAAACTTTTCGAGTAAGCATGTCTGTGCGCTTCAGCAACTGCCCTCTCTACTCTGGCCGGACCAGTCGAAAATGGCATCTTAAAGTCAAGGTCATGGTGTCATCCCACCACGGGGCTGTGTTTAATTACAGCCCCATACAGGCTGACAGCCAATATGGATCCGAGGCTAGCCCTGAAGCTCAGTTAACTCTTTCCACCTCTTCCAAAACAGCCTGCCAGCCCAGCCCACTTCTAAGAAGCCTTGAGAATAACTGCCCCCTGACCCCAGGGAGGCCTGACTCAAACAGGTCATTGGCCGAACTACAAATGCCTATATGGCCACTTTGCCTCTGACTTGTCTCCAAGGCTAGAAATGAACATTGGAAACTGAGCTAGATGTATTAATATTCAACACTTAAAAATAAGAAGGGGAAAAAAAGAAAAGAAATTTAGAATCAGCAGATCCAGAAAGAGGGTATCAGGTGCATGTACCTATTCCACCTACATCTGACTCAGTGAAATGAAAAATATTTATTTTGTGTGTGTGTGTTCTGGACATAGGTGATAGGAATGATTATTTTAACATTACAGGGCTGTCATGGACAGTCACATGGAGAAACACAGAAAGCACTTCACTCCTTAGTGCTTGGCTACAGCGCCTCTGAAAATGAAAAGAAAACATGCAAACAGCTTTTCTCCTTGCTTCTCATTTACCTGCTATGTGTTCCTGTTTGGGGCAAATTCCTCTAGATGACGTTGATAAACAATCGTCATCCTCTGGCGTGACCTGGATGCCAACCTCCACGGGATTGGATGCTTTTTTCATCTCGATTGGTGAAGGGGAAGGTGGCTTATCCACAGCTTTTTCTAAGCAGAGGCTGCCATTGCATTGTTTCCGTTTGTGCTCGATAAAAATAAGAATGTCCCCCAATGGGAAGTTCATCTGGCACTGCCCACACGTGAGGAGGTCATGGTCCCCTTCTGGAGCTCCCAAAGGGCCGTGGTCTGGTTCATCATCTGTAAGAATGGCTTCAAGAGGTTCGGCTGTGATTGGAGAAACAAAAGCATAATTATTAGAGTGCCAAAAAGGAGAGAAAGGGGGAGAAATACATTCTCAACCCCATCCCATCCCACCACATTATGTAAAGTGTTTCTAGGCTCCTCCATATAATACCAGAAAACATGAGCACTCAAAATGTGGAAAGCTGTAGAGGTAATCAACAAGAAAGCAAATTTATCAATGAGGCAAATCATCATATATTTAAAGAAAACTGTCTGACTTGCATAATTCCAGACACATATATACACACTACATATGTTTCTGGTTTGTGAGTTTGGAAAGAATGTGACTGTTAAATAAATAGTCAACACAGGGGGCATAAAGAAACTTAAATAATAACTACCTGCCCCCCCCAAAAAAATAGGTGAAAACATGAATTGAAACCAAGTTTCTTTTTTACTATAGAATAAGTGCCAAAGAATAAAAGGAAAGGTGAATAAACACCCACATCCTTTGTGTATGAATGTATGTACTCCTAAGTATACAGTGACATAGGTTCATAAATTAGAAAGCTACTACATCACATAGAAAAGGTGCCACATTTACATCGCCATAATCGCCATAATAAGAAAACGACTGCATTCACCTGTGAAACAGATCTAAATAATAATCATAAGGCAGCATTATTCACACTGCCAAAAACCTTTCTGATCTCCCTTTCAGCAGTGCCACAAAATCAAAGAAATACCAAATTCACTGGCAATTCTTCTCAGACACATTAGCTAAATGGGATACTTTTGAGTACTTAAGAAAATAAGCCAATTAGTCATTTTTTCATTCTGAAGAAAGAAAGCCTAAAATATTCCAAACATGTTTGCACTTGGTGGCCCCCATCATAAAAATCAAAATGGTCAAGCAAACGGCGCATTTCAGAACAAGGCAGAGAAGTCCTTTCTTTAGACTAGAAATACTTTGCCTAATGTTGTTAAAGTTGACTAATTTTCTGAATGAGCTCTAAAACACTTCATTATGGGACTATTTCTGCACATACAATCACCAGCGGATGGTATAACAAGGTAGATATGTCTTTCATTCCTGTTTCCTTTTTTTTTTTAACTTTGCACCAAAATACTCCAGCATTCATTTGAACAACTTCTATCATTTTTTGACCTTCCAAAGAGGAAAAGAGAGCTGGTAAAACTCTGCTCCTGAAATCTTATGCTTATTTTATGAAAAAAAAAAATCACAAAATACAAAACACATCTAGGATGCTACCAGTTAATAAAACTGAAGCAGAAAACGTACAAGTCTTAAACAGTTAATCAGTCTGACCTTCTTTAGCAAGCTGCCAATTTCACATTTAATGAACTTAAAGCCATAGAGAATCAAAAAATAGATTTTAATTTGAGTGTAGAATATTGGAACAGATTTTGATAAAGTGCAAAAATCCAGTGAACTCAGGTTAAATTTATTTCAACCCTACCCAGGCTGAATATTGAGGGGGAAGATCTGGAGTAACTCCCAGATGTGCTGGGTGAAATAATATTGAGAGAGCCCTGCCTAGCTGCACCTGTGCTCAAGTAGGACATGTCATAATTTCTAGCCTCTGGTACTCCTCCTAATTTAACATAAGGTCATCACAGGAATATGAAGGTTATATTCCTACTAATAAAGACAGCGAGGTACGCACTTAGGTTTCTTTGCCCAACATATTGACCAAAAGATAAAGAATTACACATGCATACTTTTCGAATAAAAGGAGACGAACAGAAGTACTTGTGCTTTATGCCTCTGTCATTTTTATCCTACATTTGCTTTCATTTTGACCAGTGAGAAACTAAGTAGGGAAGTCATTCTCCAAGATCCCTGCTTTTTGATTTAATGATTTTAAGTACACGTTAACAAATGTGGGTTTTTTGTTGCTGTGGCTGCTGCTGTTTAGCATTAACTACGAGTTCTGAGGTTCGCTGACACAAGAAATACTCAGGAGAAATATTTTATTTTAACTAAAGTTAATAGTATATAGACCCGTCTCAAAAAAAAAACATGTTTTAAAACTCCATCGTTAAAATTCGTATTTTATTCCTGAGGCCTGACACATTTCTGAAAGTGGAAATATTATCAGGAGCAAATGAAATATTCTTCTAGGTATCAAATAGTTAAAGGTAGTACGGTATAAAACAGACTTGGTTAAAGTCTTCTAAATGTAGTGACTGAACTGATTTACAATCAAAACCAGGAAATGAAGTGGTAATTCAGAGGTTGCTGATTACACCTCCACATTTCACCTAATTAATTTTATAGGAGGCAAAGTTCTTGAAAATAACAAGATGATCAAATGTACAGATATAAAACCTGTAACCTCAACATTTTCTATGCTCTTAACGTAAATTATTGCTAATTAACAAGAATTATATCCTAATGTATGAAATACATTTAACATCAGGCTCCCTGCAAAACATTTGGATGGTGATGTTCAGAGAAATACCAAAACGTGTTCTTACTATTGCTGCTATATTATTAAAAATCAGACGAAATGGGGCACAAAGAAAATATGAAAATACAATTCTCTTGGTGTAGTCTACTGATTTGCATTGACATCTTTTCTCAGTGGCAATCAACATTTCCTTTCTGGGCTTCTGATAATTTCTCTGTATTTTAATGCAAATTTCTCTTTCCCTAAAAATATTCCTAACCTCAGCCATTTTACCCCCTCCTTCAACTCCATCCTCCTTCGCCCCCACAAATACCATCGTTTCTAAGCTCTGGCTACAAAGCGGGGAGTCCAAGATTGAAGTGGAAGGGAGTGAGCAAATAATCATAATAATTAGCGGCGAATTCTCTACAAGGGGAGAAAGAAATAGAAAACGCTTTGCGTTCGAACAGCAAGACAGACTGAAATGTCTTAATGCCCCAGCGGCTGAGATCTCTCTCCTCCCTCTGCAGTTGCAGAGAAATAAATAAATAAATAATAAATAAAAAATAAATAAAAAATAACACCCTTAGAAGAAATGTAGGGAAGGAGGAAGGGAAACCAGGGCTGCTGGGGGAGGGGCGAGGGGGAAAGAGCTCCGTCTCCAAGTTTGCTTTCTAAGTCTCTCCCTTTGATTGTCTTGACGGGGTAAGGGAAGCAAAGGGAGGCTGAAATGCAGAGAGGAAAAGCAAAGAAACAAAAGCGAAGGCAGGGGCGACAGGACCGGGGCCGGGGCCCCGGCGGGGGCGGGTGGTTTAGAAAGTGAAGTTGGGCGCGGGGACCGGGAGGCACAAAGCGAGCGGCGTGCAGGCTGCAGGCTCCGGCCGCGCTCGCCGCGGACACGTGCAGCAGCGGCCGCGGGGCCGGCGGCCGGGGGCCCGGAGGTGGCCGGCGGCCAGGGGCCCCGACTGCCGCCTCCGAGCCCCTACAGCCGCGCCGCCGGGGGACGAGGTTCCCTGGGCCGGCCAGCGGGGAGGGACGGTGCACGAAGCTTAAAAACCTAGGCTGCCTAACATGGTGGAGCTCGGCGTCGCCGCGCACACCTCCAGCTGCGGCCCCCGAGATTCCTCCTGCGTCCACGGGCTCGCACTTGACTTTGGGGGAATCTCTGCCAACGCGCTTCTCCCGCAGTTCTGGGTACCGCGGCGAGCAGCGCGGCAGCGGTTTCTCCATTATTAACGACGCTGCTTGCCCGCATCATTACGGTGACAACTATTACTATTGTTGTGATTTCGGGCTCGGAGGATAGAGCTCCAGGAGGCGGGGGAGCTGGGAGTCGGGGTGCAGAGCCGCCCTGCAAGCCCGCGGCGGCCGCAGGAGCCCGCGCTGGGCGCGCGGGTGAGCGGGAGCAAGAAGTGAACCTGGAGACTAAGTGCGAACTTGCGTGATTCCGCCCTGTGGCCTTGCCCCGAAGCCAGAGAGAGAGCGCACGCCCCTCTCCTCCCGACCGAAAATGCCGGCCCCGAAAGCAAACGAGGACGGCACCCCGCTCTGCTCGCGGCGCCCGGGGCTGTCGGCGCGCCCGGCCTCTCCTCCGCGGCCCTGGCCCGAAGCATTTTTAAAGTCAAAATGAAGAACAAAGACCTAAGGGGTGGTGGGGGAGAGAAAGGGAATTCTGCCTAACCGTCCGTTTCCCCCACCCCCACCCTTGCAAAGCTCTTCCCTCCGGGCCGAGGAACGCTGAGCAGGGGGTGGGGGGAGGCTCTGGTACAGGTTCAAGTTCGCTGAGCTTTCTTGATCTTGTTCTGCCTCCTAGCGACCGAATGGCTCTCATTCAGCCCCAGAAGCGGATGGGGAGGGGGGTCCTAAAGACCAGAATGGTTCCCGCGCCCTCTTTGCACCCAGGAGAAGAAGCGGCCCCCGCACCCCCTCCGAGTTGGTCCCTTAACCCAAAGCCAACGCTCGGACAAGGGGGACTAACCCACCCAGCTTGGAGTGTCCCGAGTTGGACCTGGGCTGAGGGCGGGGACGGGGGAGCAGTCCGGACTGCCTCAGTCTGTCCTTTGAGCCCCCTTTGCATCCTTCCGAAGAAGGGCCGGGCTTTCCCGAGTCCTGCGAACACTGCCCTTCCTTCCCGCCGGTACCTGGCCGGGCTGTAACTTCACACCGCCGCGCGCCGCGTCTGCTCCGCATCCGGCGCAGCCGGGGGAGTGGGGGGCGGGGGAGAACAGCGAGGGAGGGATGCGCGGGGGTGGGGAGAGGGAGGGCCCCGCAACGTGCCGGGGCGGGGGAGCTTCCAAAGTCTGTGACAAGTTCCAGGGCCCAGTGAAAAATTCAATTCCCTGTGCACACCCCCCACCCATTTCAAACATACACAGTAGGGAACTGGAGATCCTTGAAAACTGCATCAAAAATTAAAATGAGGGGAATGAATGAGGAGGAGAAAGCATGTGGGCCCTGTCACGCCTTTCTTTCCTTCAATGCCAAACTTTCCTAAGTGCCCACCGCCCGTTTTTCCAAACGTACAGTTAGCCTGGAGACAGCCACCTACCCACCGCTCATACAGACTCACAAGCCCCCTCGCCCCCATCCGAGCCAGGCCCGAGGCAGAGGCCGAGAGCTCCAGGGTGGATCCAGGGATTCTGCCATCCCAAAACGCACATTCCCTGCCCACCCCACCCCCATCCTCCCCCAACCTGGCTGGTTAGCCCTCCGGACCCGGGGAGGGGGGCGGGGGCGGCAGGTCTCTAGCCGAGGTGGGGAGGGGGCAGGGAAAGCACGTGGTGACCTCCCCGCCGTCCCGAGCTGTGGACAAGAGGCGAGCGGAGGTTGGGGAGAGAACGCGCTTTTTCCAGTCGCTTTGCAAAATAAAAATGCTTTGCAAAGCCGAGTTTCTCCCCAGCCGATTCCGCAGGCTGTTTGGCGGAGAGGAGGTGTGGGCGTCGTGCTGGGGGCGAGCGGGGCCGGTGGACCGGCTGGGCTGAGGGGCGGCCTGGCCTGCCGCAGCGCCGGCGGGCGGGCGGGCGCGGGGTGGGCGGCGGCGGGCAGGGCGGGGGCGCGGCGAGGCCCTGCGAGGCCCCAGCGAGGCGCGGCGGCCGCCGCCGCCCGCTCCCCGGCTGCCGCGCGGCGCTCGGTCCTCTGTCTGTTTGTTGGCAGGA